>OX369255.1:21479242-21651742 GCA_947284805.1 Coleophora flavipennella | reverse complement strand
GCTGTGGAAGCTCGAGAAAATCTAAAAAAGAGTAAAATCCAAGAAAAGAATGTGCATCTCTACTGGATTAAAGCCCACGCCGGAATGGAGGGAAATGAACGCGCAGACCTGCTAGCCAAAGAGGCCGCTGTGGGCTCCAAACGCAAATTCGACTATGAAATGTGCCCGGCTTCATACGTCAGGCGGGACATCCGTATGGCCTCGCTTGACGAGTGGAGCCTTAGGTACAAAGATAGCGAGACGGCGGGGATAACCAAGATCTTTTTCCCCAATGCGGTTGCTGCGTATTCGGTTGTCCGAAAACTCGAACTCACGGCCGTTGCAACACAGGTTATGACTGGGCACGGTGGGTTCTCGGAATACCTGAACCGATTCAGGTGTAAAGAGAGCCCATCGTGCATATGTGAACCCGAAGCCAAGGAGACCGTTCCCCACTTGTTGTTGGAATGCCCTATATTTTGTAAAGAGAGATTTGAACTCGAACAAAAACTAGATGTTAAGTTAACCTTAAGTAATATATCCGAAATAATGTCCAGTAAACAGAGACAAATATTCTTAGAATACTGTATAAATGTTGCTCAGAAAACAATAAAAAAGAATAAGTAGATTAAGTTATGTTGATAAAATATAATTGTATATTTTCCTCAGCATAAACAAACAATAAAGACATAAATTGTAAAGAAAAGAATAGTAACTAAGATTTAATATAAGAAATTACAAATGTGTTAAAACAAAATAGAAATAAGGTTAATAATATTATAGTATATATAAAAAACAACATAAGAAAAGAAAATTGTAAAAAGACATAAAACCGAAATGTGAAATTATTTTCCCAACTGAAAATAAAAACCTGTCTCGAAAAGTACAACGTAGATAGACGGGAATCCCACCCGTGAGAGACCACTAATAGTTCAAATAGAATAGTCGGGCATCCCACCCGTTAAAAGAAAGAAAGAGAAGTAAGAAAGAAAGATATAGTATGAAGCATGAAAGTACGAGAGGAATAAATGATGGAACTAGAATGAAAGC
The DNA here is from genome assembly GCA_947284805.1 of Coleophora flavipennella. Taxonomy (NCBI): domain Eukaryota; kingdom Metazoa; phylum Arthropoda; class Insecta; order Lepidoptera; family Coleophoridae; genus Coleophora; species Coleophora flavipennella. The sequence goes on along the minus strand of OX369255.1, from coordinate 21,650,713 downwards.
GAAGATTAGGAAAAAACAGACTCCGACCACGTTGGAGGTGTAAGTATTAAAAAAAAAAAAAAAAAAACCTAACCTAACCTAACCTAACCTAACCTAACCTAACCTAACCTAACCTAACCTAACCTAACCTAACCTAACCTAACCTAACCTAACCTAACCTAACCTAACCTAACCTAACCTAACCTAACCTAACCTAACCTAACCTAACCTAACCTAACCTAACCTAACCTAACCTAACCTAACCTAACCTAACCTAACCTAACCTAACCTAACCTAACCTAACCTAACCTAACCTAACCTAACCTAACCTAACCTAACCTAACCTAACCTAACCTAACCTAACCTAACCTAACCTAACCTAACCTAACCTAACCTAACCTAACCTAACCTAACCTAACCTAACCTAACCTAACCTAACCTTTTTTTTTTTTTTTTTTTTTTTTTTTTTTTTACCCGGGGAAATGCTTTACGCACCGTCTCTACGCGCGCCGCGGGGGCGACGCGCGGAGGTGTGTGGGACTCCCCGACTGTCGGTATACCCACTAAAACCATCGGGGTGTTCCTCCTTGCCGCCATTGCCAAGAACACGGGCACGCTTTCGCATTCTTCCGCGAACTCGACGGCGGTTGCCTACCAGAAAGGCTGGCCCTCCTTGGAGAGGAGCAGAAAGTCTGCCCTCCATTTAGTTCAAGGCGCACCGGAACACCAGGCACTCCTTCCTACTCGGCCTCAAATGTAGTGGCAGCAGACTCCCCCAGTCCATTGCCAAGAGGCCATGGGGGTCGGAAAGCAGGTACTGGGAACTACCAGCCTCCCGAGCCCCTCGACGGAAAAGGTGTCAGGCCCGTCGCTAACCGCAACTTGGCCGCGAAGAAACGAATGATCGGTGCGTGGGGAAAACACCGAGCCCCCATTTCCCGCAGCCCCTCCTGTGCCGCATTCATGGTGCGGCGCTCCACCAGGGCCGCGGAGGGCAGGGAGAGTGGCGCATCGTAATACCAGCACTCCTCTCCCTCCGCGGTCCCGCCCTAACTCCCAAGCCCCACCTCTATGGCCACAGAGGGCAAACCCTTCCTCTCACAGCCCCACCTGGCCTCCTTTTCTCGTGCACTGTTGCCAGAGCTCGATAGGAGCGCCACCACCTTTCGCATCCTTTTCTCGGGCACTGCATGCAAGCCCGATAGGAGCGACTCCTGGGCGCGCGGCTTATACTCCGTCGCCGCGCGCTTGGGTTCCCATTTAGCTTCGCCGCGTGATGTTCACAGCGAAGAGCCCCCCCGCCACGACAAGGCAAGGAACCCGTTGGGGGGGAACCTAACCTAACCTAACCTTTTTTTTTTTTTTTTTTTTTTTACCCGGGGAAATGCTTTACGCACCGTCTCTACGCGCGCCGCGGGGACGACGCGCGGAGGTGTGTGGGACTCCCCGACTCATGACGTGTCGGTATACCCACTAAAACCACCGGGGTGTCCACTCCCTCTGTCATTGGAAGGGATCGCGGGGATGCGCGTTAGCACTTGCTACCGCAATCCCTGCCAACAGTCTGCTCGCTCTATGAGCGATGCTCATCCCATCGTGGCCGGCATACCTGGACACTTGGTATGCCGGCAGCGTCCTGAGGACTTTTGGACAACGGGTTATCCCCGACCCCGTCATCCTGTCTCTCCCAATCTATGGCGGTAGGCGGTCGTAGGCAAGCCGTCTTCGGCCCACCCTTCTGCGCCTGATTGGTTGAGAGAGGGGATTATCCTCTCTCAGTCGTTCCGCCTCTTCCCGTCTGGTCATGACGGCACCGCAAAATGCAGAAACCGCGGCGAAGGATCGCTCTCCGCTGACCATCGATTCCGCTACCGCCAGCAGCGAGAGGTCAGTGCCTATCGCTGACACCAGCTCGGCCCGCTCGACCGCTCCGTCTGGGCAGTCTTCCAATGCATGCTGTGCAGTGTCGTCGGCGCAGCCGCATTGGTGACATTCCCTTGTGGGCTCTCTTCCCACCCGAAACTGGTAACTCCCGAAGCATCCATGCCCGGAGAGCACCTGCGTCAGGTGGAAAGAGAGTGCACCATGCCGTCTCTCGACCCAATCGTTGAGAATGGGTCGAAAAGCCGCAACGGTCCTGTGCCCATATCTTGGTTCATCCAGCTGACGAGACCAAGCTTCGAGAAGCAGTTTTCGGGAGATTTCTCTTAGCCGTCTCGTCTCCTCCGGTATCAGTGGTTGGCCCCGGCTCTTAGCCTCCGCGCACCTCCTATATATGGTAGCCATCATTTTGGCGTCTAATTCCCAAGGTGGGGTTGCCGCCAGCACGCACGCCGCCTCAACGGAGATGGTGCAATAACCTCTTATGGCCCTCGTCGCCATGACTCTCTGCGGCCTCCGCAGGAGAGTCTTGTTGTGTGGTGAGAGGGCATCTGCCCAGATGGGAGCACCGTATAGCGCCATCGACCTTACCACCCCTGTGAAAAGGCGGCGGCAGCCCAGTCCCGGACCTCCCAAGTTGGGCAGGAGGGAGCCAAGCGCTCTGGCAGTCCCTATCAGCTTGGGGGCGAGTCGGCGAAAATGCTCCTCAAAGTTCCAGCGACCGTCAAGCAGCAGGCCCAAGTATTTCATGGATCGCTGCACGTCGATCCGGACCCCTCCCACCACTATGTGAGCCCCCGGTGGAGGGGACATTCGTGGACCGTGGAAATAGAGGGCCTCGGTTTTATTCAAGGCGACCTCGCAGCCTAGTCGCCGAATCCGGTCGACGACTTGCGCCACCCCAGCAGTGGCCAGGACTGCCGCGTCCCTGAACGACTCTGCACGGGACGTCACCAACGTGTCGTCGGCGTAACACGTCAGTTCCACGCCACGCAAGTTAGAGCCTCGCAGCACCCAATCGTACCCGATGTTCCACAGGAGTGGTCCAAGCACCGACCCCTGCGGAACACCACACGACATCCTGTGGCAATCCCATCCACCACGGATTGGGTACGTGATGACCCTCTCGCTAAGGTAGGCTTCCACACACCGGCGCAAATACTGAGGCACGTGGTGGTATTTCAAAGCCTCCCCAATACAGCTCCAGGGCAACGTGTTAAAGGCATTGGTGATGTCGAGCGACACCGCCATCATAACCTCGCCTCTGGACGTTGCCTCGTCCGAGAGGGCCCGCACGCGCGCTATTGCGTCAATCGTCGACCGCGCCCTCCGAAAGCCAAACTGAATGTCGCTCAGGTCCGGCCCGGTCTCTTCCAGATGCCGGGTGAGGCGAGCAGCCACAACTCTTTCAAATAGCTTGCTCACCTCGTCGAGCAGGACAATTGGCCGGTACGAAGCCGGCGACTCCGATGGCCTGCCCTGTTTCCTTAGCAGGACGAGTTTCCCCGCCTTCCACGCCCTAGGAAAACGGCCCTGAGCGAGGCACCCAGAGAAGATCCCCCTGACTCTGGTAGCGAAGGCAGCCTCCTCGCCTTTAAGGGACAGCACCCAGGCACGACCAGGTATGCCGTCGAGTCCCGGGGCAGTGTTCTTGGCTTGGAGCCTCAGTACTGCGTACTCCAGCTCTCCTTCCGAGACCTCCGGTACAACCGCGTCCGTAGCGTCATCCACCTGTGCCACGAATGGCGGAACGTGCTCCGTTCTATTAGGCAATAGAACGGAGACCACCTCTCGAACGAACTGGGGCTCGAGGCTCTCCGTCAGCGGCGGAGTCCAAGGGTGTAACTTGTTCCTTACCATCCGGTAAGGACGACCCCATGGATCTCTGTCGAGGGTGAGGAGCATCTCTTCCCACGCACACGACTTTGCCCGCGCTATTGCGACCCTAAGTTCTTTGGAGCACTCTCTGTAGAACCCATAGAGTCGATCCTCCTCCGCCACATCTTGGCGCCTCCTCCTTCTATATCTGGAGTACCGGCGTCTGGCTCTCACGCACGCCCTCCGGAGCTGAGCGAGCTCCTCCGACCACCAGTACACCTGGCGTCGGGGCGGCCGAGGACCGACCCTAGGCATAGCCGCGTCGCACACACGGGTCATGGCTGCCCTAAGCCACTCCGCCTCTGATTCCACGTCCACAGGACCCTCCGGTGCCACCGCCCACGTCTCGATTAGGGAAGCTTCGATGAGCAGGTCCCTATCCAGTCGCATCAGTGACCACCGCGGACCCTCCGCCCGTCGGTGCCGACTCGAGTCGGAGTTTGGCCGTGCCACTGCAGACCCCGAAATAACGAAACGGATGTAACGGTGGTCCGACAGCGCTTCCTCGCCCTCCAAGACCCTCCAGTCCCGGGCACGGTGAGCAAGGCCCGGTGTGGCGAATGTTACATCCACAATAGACCCGCCGTGTCTACGCACGCACGTTTGGACGGTCCCGTGATTGAGGAGCGAGAGGCCACGAGCGGTCGCCCACTCATCGAGAGCCTCCCCCCGTGCATCCGTCTCCGGAGATCCCCAAGCCGCCGACTTGGCGTTGAAGTCCCCTGCGATCAGAACCTGGGAGGGGTGGTAGCGCCCAATAAAACCCTCCAGCTGCAGCAAGAACAGCTCAAATTCCGCAAGAGAGCGGTGGGGCGAGAAATACACAGCGATAACCGCAAAATCGCCCACGACAGCCGCCACGCATCCTTGTCCCTTCGAAACACGTTCGAAAGGAAGGGAACCAGCTGCCGCACCCGAGATTACGGCCACCGTCCCGCTCCTGTCTCCTACCCAATTGTCCCTTGCGGGGACAGAGTAGGGCTCCGCCACAACAGCTAGATGTATCGACCACTGCGCCATGCTCTGGATCAGCAGATCCTGAGCTCTGGCGCAGTGGTTAATGTTCGCCTGCAAAACTTTCATGGCCATCTAATTAAGAATCGATGGCCATGCTCTCCCCTACAGCCTGTGAGCTCACAGGTGGAGCGGTCTTTGGCGGGACTTTTTTACCCGGCGTGGCCGTTTTACTCCCCTTTTTTCCATTCCGGATGGCCAAACATTGCTTTCGAGCCATTCGATGGTTGGGATCCTTGCCGGCGGCCGCACAGACCACGCAGTGCACGGGTGCGGTGCACCCAGCAGCTTTGTGGTCGGGCTGACCACAGCGGTAGCAAAGTGCTCCGCGGTCTGTCTCCGATGTGCACTGTGTCCTCACATGCCCCGTCTCCAGGCATCGGAAGCACTGAGAGGGGGTGGGCTCGAGCACTCTGACGCGCGTCGAACACCATCCAACCAGAAGACGGCTTTGCCCCTCCGTGAGCTTTTTAGCCGCCGTGACAGGGCATCTCATCCAGAGTGTCCGCGTTCCCCGAGGACCAGCACGGAGCTCGCCACACTTGATGGTGTCCACTGGGCATCCACCTACGGAAGCCACTTTCTGCACCACCTCCTCAGCAGACACGGAGTCATCCAGCTCGGACACGCTGATTTCTACCGTCTTTGTCGGTCTAGTCACGCGAACCCCCTCCTCCGGCAGCAGCTCCTTGAGCTTAGTGGCAAGCTCGTCGGCCTTGCCGCCGCTTGTTGCCCCGGATAGCTGCAGGATGCGAGCCCCTGTTGCAGCTTTCTTTATGCGCACACCGTTCGTAATGCCGAGGCTCTCGAGGTTGAGCTTCCTCCTGGCCTCAGCAATCACTTGGGCGTACGTTACACCCCTTTCTACCGCCTCTGGCTCTAGCGTGATCACAACCGCAGATGACCGAGGAGCGACGAGTTTTGGTGCACCTGGCACCGCTTTGGCTGCCCTCTGTGTGGCCTTGGGTTGGTTGCCCGTAGCCGCATTTTTAGGTCCTCCTTTTCTCCCGACTGTAGTCCAGCCAGTACCGGAGCCAGAGGTTCCCGGAGTAGGCGATGTTCGGGCCTGCTGAGAGGTCGGAGCCTCTTTGCCTTTCCTTCCCCTCTTCGGCTTCCTCTTCCTCCCGCCTTGCGGCGCCGACACTGGTACCGGAGCAGGAAGAGCCGAAGCCGGAGATTGGGCTTCCGTACTTGGTGGAGTACGCACCAGCGGCGGAAACTCCTCCCGGGGGGGCGGAGGAACCGTAGGCACCCTCCTTCTTTCGGCAGCCAGTGGCAGAGGAGCCGTAGGCGCCCTTCTCTCAGCAGCCAGTGGCGGAGGAGCCACAGACGCCCTCCTCCTCTCAGCAGCCAGTTGCGGGCGAAGACGTATCTCCGGCAAAAGCCGCTCCTCGATCCCAGCCAGTTTTGCATCCATCATCGCTCCGGCTTGGATGGCAAAGGAGCGTGCCAACTCATCGAAGTCCGGAGCCGGCTTGGGATCTGCCCGCTTCAATGAGGAAGAAGAGGAAAGCTTGAGCAGCTCCCTCTCCAGCCTCTCGATCTTGGAGGTGGCTTCCTTTTGGGCCCTCTCAAGATTGGCAATGACTGCCTTAAGGCGGCGGTTTTCCTCCTGTATGGCCAGCGCCTCATCGCCGACTGAGCGGCTGCTGATGGCCTCCACTGCCTCCCGAACTGCAGCCGTGCTCTCCTTGATGGCACGAATACTCGTGCCCTTCAAGTTGGAGGACTTCTTGACGACTCTTTCGATGGCGTCAAGACTCTCCGCGGCTAGCTGCCTCATAGATTCGGAAGACGCGGCTTCCGTGTTACTGCCCGACACATTGGAGTTTTCGGCACGGCGTGCCAAGCGGGCTGACTTACTACGTTCAGCCAGTGCTGCGATCTCCTCCTCCGCCTCTAATCTGAGAGCTCTCTCCTTCTCGGTGTTAAGCGCGGCTTTGGCCCTTGCCAAGCCAACGTACTCGCCGGTGGTCGGAGGGCGGCCTCTTCCTCTTTTAGATTTGTGAGCGGCGCCTTTGACATTTCTATCTTCATTGTCGGCGGGATCATCGTTCCGTCCACGCTTCCGAAGATATTTGTTCTTGGCGTCACTGGTCACAACCTCCACTGACGCCACACTCATTGATGAGCCAAACATGTCTGACTCAGAACTCCCAGACGCTCTTGGAGCGCCATCTTCGCGAACGTTGTCAGCGCTCAGCGATCTCCTTTGGCAATTACGGGTATAGCCTTGACCCACATCATCATCCACATCAAAAATAAAAGACTCCATTTTGGTTCCCACGAGTAGGGTCGATATAAAAGCACTCCCCGGGTGACGCCCATTCCGGTTTAAACAAAAGTAGAGTGGGGTACATACTGTGGAGGTCCCCAGGTATCCACAGGTTTTAACGAGGATTCTCTCGGGTTTTATAGGGTTTTCCTTCCCGCGGGCCGGCCAATTAAGGCAAGCCCTCCGGCGAGCGAGCACACGACATCTCCCACTGGGGCCACCAGCAGGGTCTTTGAAGTGGGTCGCAGGTTACGGAATGCGAGAGGGTGGCGAAACCCCCTCCTCCGACGGCGGCACAAGTGCCTGTCAGACGTGTTGTGGTTAAGCAGCACGCTGACCCGTCCCCGGTCTGTTTGGCTTCACCCATGGTGCTGGATTGACCCTGGGCTACTGAGCCCCCTCGCCACGTCAAGGCACAGACCATGAGGAGGAACCTAACCTAACCTAACCAAACCTAACCTAACCTAACCTAACCTAACCTTTTTTTTTTTTTTTTTTTTTTTTTTACCGGGGAAATGCGTTACGCACCGTCTCTACGCGCGCCGAGGGGACGGCACGCGGAGGTGTGTGGGACTCCCCGACTGTCGGTATACCCACTAAAACCACCGGGGTGTTCCTCCTTGCTGCCATTGCCAAGAACACGGGCACGCTTTCGCATTCTTCCGCGAACTCGACGGCGGTTGCCTACCAGAAAGGCTGGCCCTCCTCGGAGAGGAGCAGAAAGTCTGCCCTCCATTGAGTTCAAGGCGCACCGGAACACCAGGTACGCCTTCCTACTCGGCCTCAAATGTAGTAAGCAGCAGACTCCCCCAGTCTATTGCCAAGAGGCCATGGGGGTCGGAAAGCAGGTACTGGGAACTACCAGCCTCCCGAGCCCCTCGACGGAAAAGGTGTCAGGCCCGTCGTTAACCGCAACTTGGCCGCGAAGAAACGGATGATCGGTGCGTGGGGATAACACCGAGCCCCCATCTTCCGCAGCCCCTCCTGTGCCGCATTCGTGGTGCGGCGCTCCACCAGGGCCGCGGAGGGCAGGGAGAGTGGCGCATCGTAATACCAGCACTCCTCTCCCTCCGCGGTCCTGCCCTTACTCCCAAGCCCCACCTCTATGGCCGCAGAGGGCAAACCCTTCCTCTCACAGCCCCACCTGGCCTCCTTTTCTCGTGCACTGTTGCCAGAGCTCGATAGGAGCGCCACCACCTTTCGCATCCTTTTCTCGGGCACTGCATGCAGGCCCGATAGGAGCGACTCCTGGGCGCGCGGCTTATACTCCGTCGCCGCGCGCTTGGGTTCCCATTTAGCTTCGCCGCGTGATGTTCACAGCGAAGAGCCCCCCCGCCACGACAAGGCAAGGAACCCGTTGGGGGGGAACCTAACCTTTTTTTTTTTTTTTTTTTTACCCGGGGAAATGCGTTACGCACCGTCTCTACGCGCGCCGAGGGGACGGCACGCGGAGGTGTGTGGGACTCCCCGACTGTCGGTATACCCACTAAAACCACCGGGGTGTTCCTCCTTGCCGCCATTGCCAAGAACACGGGCACGCTTTCGCATTCTTCCGCGAACTCGACGGCGGTTGCCTACCAGAAAGGCTGGCCCTCCTTGGAGAGGAGCAGAAAGTCTGCCCTCCATTTAGTTCAAGGCGCACCGGAACACCGGGCACGCCTTCCTACTCGGCCTCAAATGTAGTGGCAGCAGACTCCCCCAGTCCATTGCCAAGAGGCCATGGGGGTCGGAAAGCAGGTACTGGGAACTACCAGCCTCCCGAGCCCCTCGACGGAAAAGGTGTCAGGCCCGTCGCTAACCGCAACTTGGCCGCGAAGAAACGGATGATCGGTGCGTGGGGATAACACCGAGCCCCCATTTTCCGCAGCCCCTCCTGTGCCGCATTCGTGGTGCGGCGCTCCACCAGGGCCGCGGAGGGCAGGGAGAATGGCGCATCGTAATACCAGCACTCCTCTCCCTCCGCGGTCCCGCCCTAACTCCCAAGCCCCACCTCTATGGCCGCAGAGGGCAAACCCTTCCTCTCACAGCCCCACCTGGCCTCCTTTTCTCGTGCACTGTTGCCAGAGCTCGATAGGAGCGCCACCACCTTTCGCATCCTTTTCTCGGGCACTGCATGCAAGCCCGATAGGAGCGACTCCTGGGCGCGCGGCTTTTACTCCGGCGCCGCGCGCTTGGGTTCCCATTTAGCTTCGCCGTGTGATGTTGTTCACAGCGAAGAGCCCCCCCGCCACGACAAGGCAAGGAACCCGTTGGGGGGGGGGGGGGAACCTAACCTAACCTAACCTAACCTAACCTTTTTTTTTTTTTTTTTTTTTTTTTTTAACCCGGGGAAATGCGTTACGCACCGTCTCTACGCGCGCCGCGGGGACGGCACGCGGAGGTGTGTGGGACTCCCCGACGCATGACCTGTCGGTATACCCACTAAAACCACCGGGGTGTTCCTTCGCGTCGCCATATGCCGGGGTCGCGGGGTCACCGAAGCATTCAACCGTGGCCCCGACGGCGGCGGCCAGCCGAATTTCGGCTGGCCAATCTCTACAGGTGGGTTTAACCTGCAAGTCCATCGCAGGAAGGCACATGGGAACACCACGTGCGCCTTCTCATGAGGCCCATTATACGGTGGTCACGCCCCCGTTTAACCGCCCGTGGGCCCCATCAAGTGGGAGGGTGGAGTGAACGGATGTTCCTCCGCCGGACCCCGGCTCTCCGTCGGCGGATTGGGTGAGAGGCAGAATCATTCTCCCTCTCCCGCTCCGCCGTCTCCTTCATTGAAATGACGTTCTCGCAGAAGGAGAGTACAGCTTTCCATGACCTCTCACTTTCGACCATATTTCGGATGACGGCCGACAGTGAGAGGTCACTCCCCAATACAGCAACAAGTTCCTGGCGCTGTTCATCCCAGGCGGAGCATATCTCCAGCGTATGCTGAGCTGTGTCCTCCGGGCAACCATCACAGTGGTGACATTGTGGCGTTGATTCTCTTGCGGCGATCCGATGCAGGTACTTGCCGAAGCATCCATGCCCTGACAAGACCTGCGTCATGCGAAATGTGAGAACGCCTTTTCGTCTATCCACCCAGTCCTCAAGGACCGGTCTTACCGCTTCAGTGGTGCTAGCACCATATGTGCACTGCACCAATCGCGCTTTCCACTTGAGGACCATCGCTGTTCGTAGTTCCAGCCTCCGCCCCTCCACTTCTCTTTGCGCTGGCATTTGGCCTCGGGCATTTTCCTCCTCGCGCCAAAGGTGTATTGACGCGAGGATTGACGCCTCCAAGTCCCATGGGAGAGATCCTGCCAATACGCACGCCGCATCGTACGAGATCGTCCGATAACCCCGTATCAGTCTGATCGCCATCACCCTTTGCGGTTTACGCAAGAGGGTGACTGTTCGGCTTTTCAGAGCGCTGGCCCACACTGGGGCACCATACAGGGCCATCGAACGCACGATCCCAGCGTACAATCGTCGGCACGCAATTTTCGGCCCACCCAGGTTCGGCAGTAGGCCACTGAGAGCACCCGCAGCTCTCACCAATTTTGGCACTAGGGTGAGAAAGTGCGCCTCAAAACCCCACCGGCTGTCGAGAACGAGTCCTAAGTATTTCATCGTCGACCCGACGCTGATTTGGATTCCTCCCACCACAATATTGGAATCTGCAGGCGGCGCATTCCGGGGTCCGTGAAAATACAGAGCCTCGGATTTATTCAGGGCCACCTCCAGACCCAGGCGCCTTATACGGGCGACCACTTGGGCTACACCTGCCGTAGCCAACACAGCGCAATCCCGGTAGGTTTTGGCACAGGCTGTCACCAACGTGTCGTCAGCGTAGCACGTCACCTCAATGCCTCGTAGGTTTTCACCCCGCAAAACCCAGTCATAGCCGACGTTCCACAGGAGAGGGCCAAGAACCGACCCCTGCGGAACACCGCAAGTCATCTCATGTCTCATCCACTCGTCTCTACCGGGACACTCTACGTACCGCTCAGAGAGGTAAGCTGTTATTATCCTGCGGAGGTAGAGGGGAACCCTATGGTACACAAGGGCCTCTCTAATACAACTCCAGGGAAGGCTGTTGAAAGCGTTGGCGATGTCAAGTGACACTGCCAATACAACCTTGCCCCGGGATACTGCTTCCTCCGCCAAGTTTTTGACCCGCATGATTGCGTGAATCGTTGACCTGCCAACACGAAAGCCAAACTGGCTATCAGCTAGGTCAGGACCCACTCTGTACATGTGCTTGACGAGGCGAGAGGCAATAATGCGCTCAAAGAGCTTGCCTACTTCGTCAAGCAGCACGATGGGGCGGTACGCGGAGGGAGACTCTGCAGGACGGCCCTCCTTTCTTAGTAGAACGAGACGACCACTTTTCCACTGCCGTGGATACAGACCTTGTTCAAAGCAGGCATCGAAGATCCCCACTAGTCTGGGACCCAGGTTTTCCAGGGCCAGTACCAAAGCGCGACCAGGCACACCATCAGGTCCTGGGGCAACGTTTTTCGCTCGGAGTCGCAAAACAGCCACCCTCATTTCTCCGTCGGACACCATTTGACTCTCTTCATCCACGGCAGTGTCCACCGTTGTCTGTGTCATAGGTGGAGGTCTGTGTTCAGCTCTGTTCGGGAACAGAGTTGTAACAACTCTCCGCAAGAAGGAAGGCTCGAGACCCTGCGAAAGTGGGGGCGTCCAAGGCCGGAGTTTGCCCCGAACCATTCGGTATGGGCGCCCCCATGGATCTTGATTCAGGGTCTCCAGCAACTCTTCTCTGGCCCTGGTTTTTGCCTTTACTATGGCCAGCTGAAGAGCCTGTTTAGCGCTTCTGTAGACGGAGTATAATTGTGCCTCTCTAGTCTCGTCTCGCGGCCGTCTTCTGCGTTGACGCACATATTGGCGTCTCTCCACTATGCACGTTGCACGCAGCCCAGCAATATCAGAGTTCCACCAGTATACCTTCGTTTTTGGTGGTTGGGGCCCCATCCGAGGCATCGATGCATCGCATACCTGTACCATGCATTCACGGAACCAAGATGCTTCTGCCTCGACCTCCACCTGTTCCGGTGGTGCCTGCCACGCCTGGACAATAGATGCTTCTATCAGGGCGTCCCTGTCCATCTTCTTGAGGGCCCAACGAGGGGAGATACGAAAGTCCCCCCTGATTTTGCCAGTGCCTGTTGTATTCAGTGATGTGGCGACATTAAACCGAATATAACGATGATCCGACAATGTCTCCACATTTTCAAGAACCCTCCAGTCCCGGATAAGATGAGTAATGCCGGGGGATGCAAACGTGACGTCCACAAAAGATTCACCCTGCTGACGAACACAGGTGCTGATTGACCCCCGATTAACAACCGAGAGGCCAATAGTCGCCGCCCATTCCTCCAGAACATTTCCTCGCGCATCCGTTACTGGTGAGCCCCATGCCGATGACTTGGCATTGAAATCTCCCGCTACGATCATTGATTGGGTCCGAACTTGGCCTATCATTGTTTCCACCTCACTCAAAAAGTCCTCGAACTCAGCGAGGGTTTTGTTTGGGGAATAGTACATCCCAACAAGCACTGTTTCACCCCACCGAACAGCAACGTAGCTTCTTCCTCTTCGAAGAAGGGCAAGTGGTGGTGCCTCTGCCGTGCCCGATGTAACGATGGCCACTAAGCCCGCCACATCACCAATCCAGTTGTCCCGAGCTGGGATGAAATAGGGCTCCGCTACAACAGCCACTGTAATCGTCCACTCTGCCATAGTTTGCAGGAATATGTCTTGCGCGCCAGCGCAGTGGTTAACGTTCGCTTGGAGGAAGTGATGGGCCATACTATTTAAGTTTCCATCACCACCTCCACTTCCCCGGTTACAGAGACGGCGTTTGCCGCAGGGGAGGCCGTGGCGACTGGGCTCTTAGCGGTCGTCTTTTGGCTATTCGCTTTGGCAGTCTTGGTCTGTGGGCAGGCCCTGCTACCAATAGTGTGCGATGATGGCTTTTTAGCCTCTGCACACAACGGACAACGCGGCGGTGCTGAGCAAGAGCGCGCATGGTGACCGGGAACACCACAGCGGTAGCATTCACTGCTTCGGTCGGACTCGGAGGGGCAGTTGATCTTGACGTGCCCTATTTGGTGGCAGCGGTAGCACTGCAGAGGCCTCGATGCCAGTAGGCTGACCTTGGCTGACACCCAACCTACCATTAAGCGATCCTTCATCACTTTTTTAGCAGCCGCCACAGGGCACCGTACCCATACAGTCCTTGATTCCATAGAAGTCTGGCGAATGGGCCCCACTTTCACGACTTCCAGTGGACATCCACCACTCTGAGCCACCGCGGCAGCAATTTCCTCACTGGTGACTGAATCGTCTAGTTCGGAGATACGCAGTTCTGCGCTCTTAAGCGGTCTAGACACGCGCACTTCCTCTGAGTTTAAGGCTTCTCGGAGTTTGGCAGCCAGTGAGTCCGCTTTTTCGCCACTGGCAGCTCCCGGCACTTCTAGTACACTTGCTCCCACAGCAGAGCGGCGGAAGCGAAGTGCACCTATCCCAAGATCTTGTAATTTGATTTTGGTTTTAGCCTCGCTTAAAACTTTTGCATAAGTTACACCACGCTCCACCGCCTCTGGCTGCAGAGTGATAACTACGGCGGAAGAAGTGGGAGAGCGCAATTTCGATGGCTGCCTTCGCTCCGCAATGGAGGGCCCAGCTATTGTTGAGGACGTCAGTTGTTGTTGTGAGGGTACTGACGCTCCGCGAGTCTTCTTACCTCGACGCACAACAGTAGACCAATTAGTGTCAGTCGCTGAAAGTGGTAACGTCTGCAGCTGTACAGTACCAGTACGGGGAGGTACAGGTTTTGGCGTAGACGTTTTGCCACGTCCCTTTCCTTTTAAGGTAGATCTCTTAGGAGCAATTTCGCTCTCTACCGAGGTATCTATAGAGGCAGTTTGTGAAATGCGCGCTTGAAGAGGAGGCACCTGTGTAGGCGTCTTACTCTTTCCGTTTCTCTTAGGAGATTTTTCATTCTCCACCGGACTCAAAGCATCAAAGGAGCCGTCCGCTCGCAGAGGAGGTCGTGATCTCTTTTCTGGGAGCAAGCGGCCTTCTAGTCCCTGTAACTTTGCATCCATCATGAATCCTATTTGGGATATGATAGATGCACGAAATTCCTCTTCGTCAGACCTCTGGTTCACTGTACATGCCACAGAAGATTGTGAAGCCGGTGGCTCCACCCGAGCGCGTTCGACATCAGCTCTCAAAACAGCAAGTTCTCGACGAAGTTCTGACAGCTCTGACTGCAAGCGTGCGTTATCTGCGCGCAGGCGAGCAGTCTCGTCGGAAGCGGTGCGACCGACTAGAACTTCCACTGTTTTGGCGATAGTTGCAGTTGCCTCCTTCAGGGCCTTTGTGAAGGTGCCCTTTAGGTTGCCTGATTTAGTGGCAACCGTGTCTATCACCGCTAGGCTATCAGCCACCTGGTTCCTCAAATCAGTTGCCAGGACAGCCTGCTCTCCTTCACGTTTGACATTCGATGCGATTGACATATTAGAACCTCGGGACTGGATTGCACATGCCAAACTGGCAACTTTTTCCTCAGCTTGGAGCCGGTTTGCTTCTCTTTTGGCATCATTAATTGCCTGTTTGTCCTCTATGGCCATACAAGTACTTCGGCTCCTTACTCGGCTCTTCACTTTGCCTTTACCCTTTCCCCTTTTAGCATAGTCAGTACTAGCACCAGTGACACTTTTATGCTCATCAGAGCCCGATAGATCATCATCAGTGTGGGGTCTCTTTCGGTATAGAGCACGTATGTCATCCCAACCCATCTCTATATTGGACTCTGTACCATTCTGTCTGGCCAATTCTTCATCCGAGGTGGACTCGTTGAAAGGAGACCCGTTCCAGAAACGATTTTTCGGTCTATGTGGTTTGGATCCGCTTGAGTTAGCCGTGCCACTCTTTCCACCATCTTTAGATATTAATGACACGTTGTCATCACTCTTGTTAGCATCGACGCGTTTCAGAACCACTGAAAGCACGCGTCGCTCTTCTATTAGGTTTTCTTTTCCTATCTCCCTTCCTACATCTATCTGGCGACTGTTGCCCCCCCCAGAATACGAAGTGGGGCGCGACTCTTTAGCTCTTCCCGAGGTAGTAACCCCGGGGAGAGCCAAACAGTCAAGGGATTCTCCGACTACTGAGCCGGTACCCTCCTGGGATAGTTTATTACTATTGCAATCACCCATATTTGCTGATCCACAGCTTTGTTGTGCTGATCCACAGCTTCGTTGACGCTCTAATGGTTGGGCTCCCCCCAGCCATGCATCCCCTCACCGAACGCCAAAGCTTAGGATTTGGGTAATTTTTAAAGAGGTTTTCTTCCTCGCAGCCCCCATCTTAGAGACGGCGGCCCTCGCCCCTGACACCTATGGGTCAGGATTACGAGTCGGTCGACGGTGGCCAGAGCCCATCCGGAAGTCATAAGACTAACGGAACCGTCGCCCTACCACACTGAACCCTCAGGTCAGTCACCTCCTGGTCTCATCTACTGTGCCCTCTGCTGGTCAGAGGGACACGCAGAGAGACACCCCTTCCTTGACCGTGTCCCTAAAGAGGACTAAAGGCACGCCCACGCCCAGTTGGTTTTGGTTCGCGCCGGAATATCCGGTACCCTCCATATCTGGAGGGCATTCCCCTATCCACCACCCGGGGACGCGCCCGATGGGAGACCAACAACTCCGCACGGGAACCTAACCTAACCTAACCTAACCTAACCTAACCTAACCTTTTTTTTTTTTTTTTTTTTTTTTTTTAACGGGGGGAAATCTTCGAAAGATACCCGACCGCCCTTGGGGGGGGATGCCGGGTTATGTGGGATTTTTACCCACTAAAACCACCTCGGCGACCATCCTCCATACAATGGGAGTACTCCGGGATCTCCAGCAGGAACACACCGGTGTACTTCCTGTACGTCACGGCAGTAAGGGGGGGGTCACACCCATTTGCCGCTCACTCGGGACCACATTACAACGTTACGAGTCACCAGAGCCCCCACTCTGGCAACCAGCGGTCCCCAGGTCCCCTTTTAGTCGCCTCTTACGACAGGCAGGGGATACCGTAGCCCTATTCTATGCCCGGGACTACAGGGCCCAGTGTCGAACTGGATTATTGTCGTCGACGTCTACGTCGGCGGTCGGGATCTGCTCGCTCCCGATCTCGTTCAGCGGTCTCTTTTTGGAGCATTACCGCCTCGCAAAATGAGACCACAGCCTTCCATGCGGTCTCGCTCCCCAGCATTGCCTTAATTATGGCTACCAGGGACAAATCCGCTCCAATAACTCCGACCAAGTCTCGCCGCTCGGACTCCCATGTTGGGCAATGCTCAAGCGTGTGCTGCGCGGTATCTTGGTCGCACGGGCAGTGATGACACTTTGCTGATGGTTCTCTCCCAATACGGTGGAGGTACTCACTAAAGCAGCCATGTCCGGTGAGCACTTGGGTAAGCCGGTATGTGACGCGGCATTTTACATTATCCAGCCATGGATGAAAATTTGGCAAAATTCCGCTGACCACTCTCTGCCTTAAGCTGGGTGGTTTAGCAAGGCGATCCTTCCACCTATCAATCGTCCACGACTTCTCTTCCTGACGTAGTCTCTTGACTACTTCTGGCAAGTAATCCTCTCCTTGGCGTAGGACACGAATCCGGTCGTAAACCCTCGCATCCAGGGCTGCAAGTAGGTCGAAGGGCGGAAACCTCGCCAGAAGATTCGCTGCATCGTAGGATATAGTCCTATAGCCGCGTGCAACCCGGATGGCAATTTTGCGCTGCACAGCATTAAGCTTTGCAGCATTGCCCCGGGGTCTCGACAGCGTATCCACCCAAACTGGCGCTCCGTACAACGCTATGGAGCGTACAACACCAGCATATAGACGCCGAACCTCCTCGCTTGGTCCCCCGAGATTTGGTAGCAGTCTATGCATAGCACCTGCCACCTTAAGAATCCGGGGCATCAGACGAACAAAATGGTCTTCAAACGTCCAACGGCTGTCTAGAACTAAACCAAGGTATTTTATTGCCCTTCCGACCTGCACCGTGGCATCGCCAACACGCACATTAGTGCTAGGTGGATCCATATTGGGTCCGTAGAACCAGATCGCCTCGGTCTTTTGCGGCGCTATCCGCAGCCCGAGAGCATTAACACGGTTAACGACCCGTGCCACCCCCAGTTCCGCAAGTCTTGCAGTTCTTTCAAAGCTATCGCCCTCCGCCAGCACCAGCGTATCATCTGCGTAGCAAACTATGCTCACGCCTAAGGGGAGTTCCGTCCGTAGGACCACGTCATATGCGAGATTCCACAGTAAAGGTCCCAGTACTGATCCCTGAGGAACCCCACACACAACTTCTCTTTCCTGCACGTGGCCTCCCTGGCTCGGATATTCAATAAACCGCTCGGAAAGATATGATTCCAGCACCTTCCGTAGATAGTGTGGAACTTGATGATACATCAGTGCTCTCTTGATTGCCTTCCAGGGAAGAGAGTTAAAAGCGTTGACAATATCAAAAGATATTGCCAAAACCACTTTTCCCCCTGAGGTTGCTTCCTCAGCAGTTCTACGCACCCGAAGAATCGCGTCAATAGTTGATCGCTGCTCTCGAAAGCCGAACTGATTTTCAGAAAGGTCCGGACCGTCCCGTGCAAGATGACCATTGATGCGACGCGCTATCACCCGCTCAAAGAGCTTACCTGCCTCGTCTAGTAGGCAAATTGGCCGATAAGCAGAGGGGGAGTCCAAGGGTCTCCCCTCTTTGCGTATTAAAACGAGCCTTGCCCTTTTCCATGCCTTTGGAAAGCATCCAGCCCGAAAGCAACTGTCAAAAATCTGGCACAGTCTGTCTTTCAGGACCTTGAGTACCAGAGCCCAGATTTTGCCAGGCACACCGTCAGGACCAGGTGCAGTGTTGCGGGCGGCCATGCGTTTAACTTCTATTCGCAGTTCAACCTCTGTGACGGCGAGGTCCTCCGACCAGTTTGGCGTATTTCCATTCTGTTCTATCTCGTTTCTCGTTTGGGGGAACAGGGTGTCTATGACGCATGCGACAAAGTCAGGCTCAAGTGTTTCTGTCAGCGGTGGTACCCACGGGCGTAGTTTTCCCAAGACTATTTTATATGGGCGCCCCCACGGATCGTGGTTTAGACTCTCCAAAAGCTCGGCCCATGACTTTGATCGCGCATTCGCTATTGCATTCTGAAGGGCTTTAGTAGCATTGCGGTATGCTCTGTACGCCCTATCTTTTTCGGCCTCGTTTGCTCTTCGGCGTCTACGGGTTCGAGTGTACAGGCGTCTGGCTCGAAGACATGTCTCGCGAAGGTGCGAGATGTCCGCTGACCACCAATAGACTGGCTCCCTTTTTCGTGTCCTTGCCCGAGGCATTGCAGCATCACATATGGCTATCATGGTGGTTCGCAAGCAAGCTACCCTGGTTTCAGTGTCCGAGAAATCAGTTTGGTTGTTGGAGTCTTCCCAGTCCGCAGCATGCGCAGCAGCCATTAAGATGTCCCGATCCAGACATTTGAGCACCCACCTATGGCGTGAGCTATTACTTGCAGAACCAGACGCGGTCTGCCGGACCAAACAAACATCAAAAGTTATGTGGCGGTGGTCGGAGAGCGTGACTAGATCCACTGCAACCCTCCAGTTCGATACCATACGTTCCGTCAGGCGAGATGCCCAGGACAGGTCGACTATCGACTCACCCTGCGCCCGAACGCACGTGCTCTCATTGCCACGATTGAGCAGCCTAAGATCCAGCCCAGCGGCCCATTCGAGTACAGCTTCACCCCGCTCGTCATCCCGGGGGTCATTCCAAGCACGAGAGTGTGCATTGAAATCGCCCAGGACGAGAATGGGGCAAGGAAAACAGCTGCGGACGCAGTTTGCGGCTCGGTCCAGAAATCCTTCAAACTCGGAAAAGCTACAGTTCGGCGAGATGTAGCAGCCGATAACTGCAAGAGAGCCCCACTTGACCGCCACAATGCCCTGGTCTTCGGATATTTTGGAGCATGGAAGATCTCCTTCGCCACCGCCCCAGTAGATAGCTACTGTCCCGGAGGAGTCCCCGAACCAGCGAGGGTGGTTTGGAGTCGAGTAGGGTTCTGCAATCACTGCGATAGCAATAGATCCCTCGATTAAACTCTGCATGAGTAGATCTTGTGCCGCCCGGCAATGGTTGAGGTTGCCTTGCAAGATGTGCTGAATGAGTGTACCCATTAACATTCCATGAGGTTGCCCTCTTGCGAGCTTTGGGCTTGCGGGTCAGCAATGGCTGGCGTGCTCCCAATAGCTTCATTTGAGTTTCTGTCAGATGCAGTTCTCTTCTTCTGCTTGGGAGGTGAACACCTCTTGCTCCCTATACGGTGATTGGACGGCAGGCCATAGTCCGCGCAGATCACGCACTTCGGCGTTTTTTCCGTGCACTGCTGCACCTTATGAGCAGTTGAACCGCACAGGTAGCACAAAGTGCTCCTGTCTTTCGAGCTGGTGCACTGGTGTTTTGCGTGGCCGAACTCCAGACAACGAAAGCATTGCAGTCGTCGAGCTTCCAGAACCTGAATGCGGGCTCCAACCCAGCCGATATAAACATGTTTGTCTTTAGCCAGCTTGTGTACCGCTGTGAGTGGACATCGCACCCAGGCCGTTCCAAGAGTGGTAGGTGTGCGCCGAATTTCACCGACCTTAATATCCGATGGACTGCAATTGCAAGCTTGAACGATTGCTGCGGCAACGTCCTGTGAGGTGACGGAATCATATAAATCCATCACTCGCACCTCGCCCATCTTTTGTGGCCGGGAGATTTTTACTCCCATGTCAGCCAGGGCCGTATTCATTTTTTGTGCCAGGTTGTCGGCTTTCTCCACACTGTTTTCTCCAGAGATGGCTAGTAGAAGGCCACCGTTTATAGCCTTTTTCATTTTAACTGCACTGATACCTACTTCAGACAATTTTACTCGCTCTTTAGCGGTTGCCATAACCTCCGCATATGTGAGGTTTCCACCCTCAGGTACAGTGACTGTGACCGCTGCAGTTTTCGGCGCTTTCGGAGGCTTGGTCTTCTTCTTTGTTGTGCCTTTGGTGGCAGCTTTTGGAGCCGAAGGTGCCACGGCCGTCTTGTTTTTTTGAGGGGTCGCAGCGGAAGCATGCGATTGAGACTTAGACTTGCGACCAATTACAGTCGTCCAGGTCTCAGTTGAGACATTACCCGGCTTCGCAACTGCGTTGCTCTGGGATTCAGTTGCCAGTGCAGAGGGCCCATTGTCGAGAGTATTCTTAGTTGGGGCTTGAACTTCCTTCTTTTTCTTTCTCTTTGAGCTGGTTCTCTTCGTAAGCTTTGGTTGTGGCTCAGGATCTATTGTTGGTGCCTGCTTCTTTTCCAGTGGAGGTCGGATGGCTCTGTCTGGGAATAGTTCTGCCTTAAAGGCCGCCAGCTTGGCCTCAATAAGGTCCCCAATTTTGTCCATGAAAGCTACGTCCGGGTTTTTGTTTGGGGTTTTTGTTGCCTTCGCCAGAACGCGAGGTGGAGGCATATCCATTGCGCTCGTAGTGCCTGCTTCTTGAAGACGGCTTAGCTGATGGAACTGCTCTGACATGGTCTCAATCTTCACTTCCAGTGCCGCTACCTTTGTGCGAAGAGCCGCATTTTCCTCCTCGAGGCGATCAGTCCGGCTTCGCTGCACCACCTCAGATGCTGCGGCCTGTACTGTTCTAACCGCCATTCGTAGGGCACGAACAAAGTTGCCTTTAAGGTTGCGGGAACGGTCTGCTATCTTTTCGACGATGAGCAGCTGATCCATTATGATCGAGCCAAGTTCAACCGTTGGTTGCTCCCGCATTTCATCCATTAGGTCTTCCGGCTTTGGAAGGGTGCTTTTGGTCTTTTTATCCACTGGTAATACCAACGGATCAAAGACGTCCTCTTCTGACGCAAGCGCGCTTGGTCTTTTTTTTGGATTTACTCCTTCATCGCTTTTAGTAGATGGTCTTTCGCGTTTCCTACGATTTTCAGATCTTGTCGATCGTGTAGAAAAATTCGAACGGATTGTGACATCGGATCTTATAGACGCGTTCGAGCAGTCAGTCATATTACCATCCGAATCATCTCCTTCAAATTCTCCAGTCCGCACAACAGAAGTTGTGGTCCTGGGGATAAGCACGATCGGTTGTTTGAACAAACTATCGTGCCTTTCACCCTCATTTGAAACATTCGTTTCGTTTGTATTATAATCATTATTTTTTTTAGTTTTTAAGTCTTCCATTTTATTCCCACGAGTATGGTGCGAAATAAAGGTCACTCCCCGGTAACGCCCATCCCGGGAAGAAGGCTATATACTATGAGGTGCGCCAGGTGCCTCATATGACAGCCCCTTAAAGGCTGCTGGGGTTTTATAGAGTTTTCCTTCTCGTAGTCCAGGCAATTAAGCCAAGACTATCGTTCCTGTCTAGGTCGCGAAACATGACCACGACTTTGACGGGTTTACGAAAAACGACGGTGGTAGAGGAGGTACCTTCCTCTTACCTGCTTCGAGGCAGTGTAAGTGCACACAAAGCCCGCCCTTGCGCATCCACTATGTTCTCTGCAAACAGAGAAACATGCGGAAACACGTCCCCTCCCGTGTCCTTTTCTCTCAGGGTGTGGTCCCCTAGGCCGTGTCTGAAAAGACTCGAAGCCTGCCTGCCCCACTGGTTTTGGTCCGCGCCGGTTAGACCGGTACCCCCCATATCTGGGGGGCATTCCCCTATCCGCCACCTGGGGACGCGCCCGATGGGAGTCCAGCAACTCCACACGGGAACCTAACCTAACCTAACCTTCTTTTTTTTTTTTTTTTGCGTGGAGGAAACTCTTTTACGAGTTCAACCAGTCGCTCGGGGGAGAGCGACTGGGATATGTGGGACTCACCCACCTAGATGGCGGGAATACCCACTAAAACCTCCACGGTGTTCCTCCTTGCCGCCATTGCCAAGAACACGGGTACGCTTTCGCATTCTTCCGCGAACTCGACGGCGGTTGCCTACCTGAAAGGCTGGCCCTCCTTGGAGAGGAGCAGAAAGTCTGCCCTCCATTGAGTTCAAGGCGCACCGGAACACCAGGTACGCCTTCCTACTCGGCCTCAAATGTAGTAGCAACAGACTCCCCCAGTCCATTGCCAAGAGGCCATGGGGGTCGGAAAGCAGGTACTGGGAACTACCAGCCTCCCGAGCCCCTCGACGGAAAAGGTGTCAGGCCCGTCGCTAACCGCAACTTGGCCGCGAAGAAACGGATGATCGGTGCGTGGGGATAACACCGAGCCCCCATTTTCCGCAGCCCCTCCTGTGCCGCATTCGTGGTGCGGCGCTCCACCAGGGCCGCGGAGGGCAGGGAGAGTGGCGCATCGTAATACCAGCACTCCTCTCCCTCCGCGGTCCCGCCCTAACTCCCAAGCCCCACCTCTATGGCCGTAGAGGGCAAACCCTTCCTCTCACAGCCCCACCTGGCCTCCTTTTCTCGTGCACTGTTACCAGAGCTCGATAGGAGCGCCACCACCTTTCGCATCCTTTTCTCGGGCACTGCATGCAAGCCCGATAGGAGCGACTCCTGGGCGCGCGGCTTATACTCCGTCGCCGCGCGCTTGGGTTCCCATTTAGCTTCGCCGCGTGATGTTCACAGCGAAGAGCCCCCCCGCCACGACAAGGCAAGGAACCCGTTGGGGGGGAACCTAACCTAACCTAACCTAACCTAACCTAACCTTTTTTTTTTTTTTTTTTTACGTGGGGAAATCCTCATGGATACCCGTCCGCTGGAGGAGGCCGACGGGTTATGCCGGACTCTTACCGGCTAAAACCCCACGGCACTCCCGCTTCGCCCGAGTGGCAGAGGACTGGGAAACCGGCAGAGCCTTTACTTCCAGTCCCCCACCGGCGACCGCCCACCTTTCGGCAGGCCCAGGCAGAACCGCGGAGGGCAGGGAGAGAGGCGCATCGTAATACCAACACTCCTCTCCCTCCACGGTCCTGCCTCCAACTCCTCAACCCCGCTCGGCTGCGGAGGATAGGGAGAGCGGCGCATCGCAATACCGACACTCCTCCTCCCCCGCAGTCCCACCTTTTCCGTGAGCTGAGGGCAAAACCCTCCTCTCACGGCCCGCAATGTTTTTTAACGAGGTTGTCTCCTCGCCCGCAATATTTTTTTTATAGAGGTTGTCTCCTCGCAGCCCGGCCATTTAAGGCAAGGCCCCCGCCCCCGAAGGATTACGGTATACTTCCACGCTACGCCAGCACTCTAAAAGTAGAGCGAGGCGTGCGCCCGTATGCGTGTCTGTGACTTAACCCAGAACACGCATACCTCCCGCTTGTCGGGTATTCGCCGCGAGTCAATTATATCCCACAAGGAGATATAATTGACAAGCGCCCAGGATGCACCGGCCAAAAGATGCTGCAGTTCCCTCCAGACGTATCCAAAGGGACAAGCAGCAGTTTGGCACACGAGGAGGAACCCGACTTGCATCCCAACCTAACCTAACCTTTTTTTCTTTTTTTTTTTTTTTTTTACGTGGGGAAATCCTCATGGATACCCGTCCGCTGGAGGAGGCCGACGGGTTATGCCGGACTCTTACCGGCTAAAACCCCACGGCACTCCCGCTTCGCCCGAGTGGCAGAGGACTGGGAAACCGGCAGAGCCTTTACTTCCAGTCCCCCACCGGCGACCGCCCACCTTTCGGCAGGCCCAGGCAGAACCGCGGAGGGCAGGGAGAGAGGCGCATCGTAATACCAACACTCCTCTCCCTCCACGGTCCTGCCTCCAACTCCTCAACCCCGCTCGGCTGCGGAGGATAGGGAGAGCGGCGCATCGCAATACCGACACTCCTCCTCCCCCGCAGTCCCACCTTTTCCGTGAGCTGAGGGCAAAACCCTCCTCTCACGGCCCGCAATGTTTTTTAACGAGGTTGTCTCCTCGCCCGCAATATTTTTTATAGAGGTTGTCTCCTCGCAGCCCGGCCATTTAAGGCAAGGCCCCCGCCCCCGAAGGATTACGGTATACTTCCACGCTACGCCAGCACTCTAAAAGTAGAGCGAGGCGTGCGCCCGTATGCGTGTCTGTGACTTAACCCAGAACACGCATACCTCCCGCTTGTCGGGTATTCGCCGCGAGTCAATTATATCCCACAAGGAGATATAATTGACAAGCGCCCAGGATGCACCGGCCAAAAGATGCTGCTGTTCCCTCCAGACGTATCCAAAGGGACAAGCAGCAGTTTGGCACACGAGGAGGAACCCGACTTGCATCCCAACCTAACCTAACCTAACCTAACCTAACCTTTTTTTTTTTTTTTTTTTTTACGTGGGGAAATCCTCATGGATACCCGTCCGCTGGAGGAGGCCGACGGGTTATGCCGGACTCTTACCGGCTAAAACCCCACGGCACTCCCGCTTCGCCCGAGTGGCAGAGGACTGGGAAACCGGCAGAGCCTTTACGTCCAGTCCTCCACCGGCGACTGCCCACCTTTACGGCAGGCCCTTCACGCCCCTCCGCACAGGGAGGGGCCCGGAAATGACCGTGAGTGCTCGGCCATTCCCGTCGGCGAGGGTGGTGATTAGTGCAATGCGGGCGAAAGCGCCCCCACGCCTGTCGCCCGCTAATCACCACCGGCAGGGTGAAGACGGTCGTGCAACCGTCTTCTCCTGCCCCTTCTCCGCCTGCGGAGCGGCGCTGCGAGAGGGTCGTCCTCCCGTGCGCGCTCCGCTGCCTCCTTCTGTGATATAACGTGTTCACAGAAGGAGGCAACTGCCGCCCATGTCCCCTCGCCCTCCAACATGGCTTTCACCACGCTGGGGAGCGAGAGGTCCCGCCCGACCGCCGCAACTAGGTCGCGACGCGGCTCGGACCACGACGGGCACACTTCAAGTGTGTGCTGCGCCGTGTCCACCGCCGCGCCGCATTCGTGGCATGACTGGGCTCCCTCCCTTCCAATGCGGTACAGGTACGATCCAAAGCAGCCGTGCCCGGACAACACCTGCACCAGACGGAACGAGAGGAAGCCATGCCTGCGCTCGAGCCAGTCCTGCAAGACTGGCCCAAGCGCGTCCAGCGTTCGGCGGCCGAATGTTGCGACGGCAAGGTCCTCCGCCCAGTGCCGGACGATTGCAGCCCTCGCCTCCTGCCGAACGGCCTCCCGCTCTTCCAAAGCTGGGCGCTCCCCGAGCGCCCTCTGCCTTGCTGTCCACTCGTACACTCTGGCAAGCACCCATGCCTCGAGCTCCCAGGGAGGTGTGCCAGCCAGAGCGCACGCCGCCGAAAAACTTACTGAACGGTAGGCCCTAGCCACCCGCTGTGCAATGGCCCTTTGGGGCCATCGGATGGCAGCGGCGTTCTCCCTCCTGAGGAGGGTGTCCGCCCAGATGGGGGCACCGTAAAGGGCCATACTCCTAAGGATGCCGGCGTACAGTCGCCGGCATCTCGCGCTGGGCCCCCCGAGGTTCGGGAGGAGCCACGAGAGGGCGTCCGCGGCCTTCAACAGGCGCGAGGACAGTCCGCTAAAGTGCGGACCGAAGCGCCACCTGCTGTCAAGAGTAAGGCCCAGATATTTCATCTGGGTCTTTACACCGATCCTGACGCCCTCCACGAAGATATGGGCGTCAGGCGGGGTGCGCTGCCGAGGCCCATGGAAAAACACGGCCTCGGTCTTGTGTAGCGCCACCCTCAACCCTAGGCGGCGGATCCTCCCTGCGACCAAGGCTCCACCCGCCGAGGCCAAGTTGGCCGCCTCCCTGAAGGTCGCAACCTAACCTAACCTAACCTAACCTAACCAGTCGCGCGCAACCCCCCGCGCAATACGGTCGCTGCCAGCGCTGTTCCGCGCTCGGATTTTTCTTTGAAAATTACTTAAAAAAAATGGATTTTCTGAAGCTACAGCAGTGTGTGATATACCGTTGTACGCGTGATAACAAGTGCTACTCGTCTGTGAAAAAATTTTAAGTGACACTATATCAGAAAATTTTTTATAAGTGAAAAACCAAAAATTTACACAATTTTGAAACTTTGAGTGCGTACGCTGGGCGATTAGTCGCTGTGACACACGGATTTTTTGGAGCTATAACATCGGGGCCTGGAAGTTCTACCTTGCTGCAGAATTTTGGATTTTTCTGGTCAAAGGAGACGGAGCTGTGACCGGAAAACCCAAAAACCACGTGGCACGAGGTTGCAGACCCAGAGGCGTGCGGCTGTTTTTGGTAATGTGGATTTCTTGCTGCTACTGGACACAAACTTTTGCCGTTTAGAGTGAAAAAATTTTCCATGCGGTTCGTAACTTATAGACTTTTGAAATTTTTGTCATTTTTTGAAAATTAATATCTCTCTCTGGACATCTACGACCCCATATTTTTATTTGTCCAAAAAATAGTGCTTAATGAACTTAATACGTGGTAAAAAACTTTGGACAACTTCCTCCTAAAAAATTTCGAATTATACATTTTTGAAATTTTGGACCCGCCACGTGGTCGAAGAAGGAACACAGCTGGATTCACCAAACCACCCCTTAAATTTAAGAACTTTATCATACTGTGGCCTGATGGCGAAAAAACTCTGACTTTTGCCTCAATTCTTTATTTTTGTGTATTTTTAGTGTGTTTTTTGTGTTCTTTTTCCATTATTAAATCAGGCTGCTCTTTAATTTTAATCTTCGTATGCTACTCAAATAGCTATTGCTGAGCCCTATAAAACGAGCCCAAACTCGGCTCGATTCGACAAAAAGCAACGGAGATACGGGCATTTTAATTTTCCGTCCGCCATCTTGGCGGCCATCTTTAAAATCTATTTTGTTAATAACTCGAGAAACTTTGGTCGCAGAGGAACGCGATTTTTTGTATTTGAGTCAGGAGCGGTGACCCTATCTTATGGTAGAGTCAAAACTCTACGTAGAGACCCAAAAATATTAGCCCTTTTTTAGTGACTCACACGACGCTCCTCACTACGCACATATCGCTGGCCTTTTTCCCACTCTTCTGCGATCAAAACTGACCTTAAAAAACTATCTTTAATCAGCAGCCGCCATCTTGGCGGCCATATTGGAGATTTTCAAAGCCCGATATCTCCACAACCAGTGCACCGATTTTGACCAGACTTTTTGTATTGTGCGAGGCTCAGCAATAGCTATCTTTTGACATATAGAGATAGACTCTATGTAGAGACAGACTCTATGAAAATTTTTAAAAAATTCAAAATTTGTTACTGAACTTTACCTTACTACTGCCTTTGACTTCTTGGAATTGACGGGGGTCTTATTGGG
Organism: Coleophora flavipennella; assembly: GCA_947284805.1. Lineage (NCBI taxonomy): Eukaryota > Metazoa > Arthropoda > Insecta > Lepidoptera > Coleophoridae > Coleophora > Coleophora flavipennella. Next base: position 21,623,389 of record OX369255.1, on the reverse strand, counting down.
CCCTCAATTTTGTCTCTACATATCTCTATTGTCTAAATTTGTCTTAATTGTATATCTTAATTTTTCTTTTGACCTATTGTAACTTTTCTTTTGACCTAGTGATTACATTAGTTATAGTTAGCGATTAAGTATCTCACCACTGACTCCTTTTATATGGTTTTTCATATGAACATTTTCTTTGTCCCTTGATTTTCGTGTACTTTGTGTTTAAACTGATAGTCTTATATATACTTGACTAAGCCATATTGGACGCTGCTTCTTTGGTGAGAACTAGTTATTTAGTAAATTTTTACACTTATATACAACTTCTACAAACTTAAATTTTATCTTATATTAATTAATTGACGCGTACCTCTAAAATGTTTAGGACCCCGAAAAACGTAAGTGCTGATGAGTCGAATGCTTCCCCCTAAAAAACAGTGACAAAAGCCACAAATGTGAGGCGCAGCATAGATGCTTTTGAGGCGGCGGGCTTAAACAAATCTTTGACCCCCAAAACTTCTAGAACGACACTAACAGGACCCGCCCAGACCTTCAAAGACAGGACATCAGAGGCGAGAGCTTGCCTCAGTAAAGCTAAGAAATGCTTGAGCATATCAAGGAATTTAAAAACTGACATTAAGTCCAGCGTTACTGAGGCAATCGATCGCCTCTATCAAATTGTGAAGGAGCTCGAAACTGCTCTCAAAGAAAAAAGTAGAGACGAGGGGGAGGAGAAAACCGTAAACAACTTACAAACGGTCTCCACCAGTGAGACCGACCAAAGCGCTTGTCTACTAGCCAAATTGCAGGAAACAACAAGAAACATCATAGAAAACAACATTAAAATGGATGAACTAAAGGAGGTTATAAACAAACACAAGGAACAAATGGAAATTACAAATAAAGAAACCTACTCAAGCATAGTCACCAAAAATAAAAATAGAACGCCCGAAAGAACTGCGTTGCACTCAATCGTAATCTCATCGCAAGATGAAACGGAAAACGGTGAAAGCGTTTTGGAAAAGGTGAGGGACGCGGTAGATGCGAAGGAAGGATGGGTGCGAATTGAGAAGGTCCGTAAAGCACGGGATAGAAAAATTATCATGAGTTGCAGGACTGAAGAAGACTGAGCTAAAATAAGGGACAGAATAAAAAACTCTGGTAAAAGCCTTACCTGTGAAGAGGTAAAAAACAAGGATCCTCTCATAGTCATGAAAAATGTGCTCAAAATCCACTCAGACGAGGCACTACTGAAGGCTTTTAAAAACCAGAATCGAACCATTTTTAGCGATCTGGACCCTGAAGAGGAACGCATGGTAATAAAATATAGAAAAAGAGCACGTAATCCGCTCACAGGTCACGTCGTCCTTAGCGTATCTCCGAAGATCTGGAGAAGAGCAACCGAGATGGAAACTGTGCACATAGATCTTCAACGTATAACAGTTGAGGATCAATCGCCCCTAGTGCAATGCACAAGGTGTTTAGGCTATGGGCACAGTAAACGGTTCTGCAGGGAAGACGTTGACTTGTGCAGTCACTGCGGCGGTCCACACCTAAAGGACGAGTGTGCAGAGTGGTTGGCAGGAACGGCACCTGCATGCAGGAATTGTAACAACGCCAAACACGAAACATGGGACCATAACGCCTTTAGCATAGAGTGCCCCGTACGCAAACGATGGGATACTATGGCAAGGGCATCAATTGCTTATTGCTAAGGGCGCAATGGACAAATATCCCAGATATACCATCTTTCAGGCCAACCTCCAACGAAAAAAGTTAGCTACCGAGGAGCTAATGTTGGAAGCGCAGAAGAGAAAGGCATGCTTGGCGCTACTGCAGGAGCCCTATGTGGGTGGAGCTGGAAGTGTGGGGAATTACCGGGGTGTAAGGGTCTTCCAGAGCACTGGACCGGGTACGGTCAAGGCAGCAATTGCTGTCTTTGACCCCGACATAGATATTATACAATATCCGCAGCTCACCACAGAAAACATCATAGTGGTGAGAGCCCAAACCAGTGCCTGGAGGACCACACTGGTATCCTTCTACTTTGAGCCGAACCTGTCCATGGGCCCCTGTTTTGACCATCTAAGGAAAATCGGAGCGGAGTTAGGAACAAAATGCCTTATTATTGGCGGGGATGCCAACGCTAAGAATGTTTGGTGGGGAGGGACTATAACGGATAGGAGGGGGGATGAAATGTTGGGGGCATTGGATGAACTGGGGCTTCAAATATTAAGTAAAGGGGACAAACCGACTTTTGACACAGTTAGAGGGGGTAAACGATACAGCAGCAAAGTTGACGTAACGGCCTGTTCGGCTGACCTTCTGGACCGGGTGGAGGACTGGACCATTGACGAGGGTATGACGAGTTCGGATCATAACGGCATCTTCTTCAAAATAAAATTGCAAAAATCCAAAGGTACCAGTATTGCTAGGACCACCAGACTCTACAATACTAAAAAAGCTAATTGGTCTGGATTTGATGTCAAATTCAGCCAATTAACACAAGAACGAAACCTTACCCCCGAAAATGCGACGAAAGCTAAGGACAGGGAGCAGTTGGAGAGTCTGGTGGCCCTGTACACAGATACCATAACGGAAGCCTGCTCGAATACAATACCTAAGAAGAAAAATAAAGAGACACTAAAGATGCCGTGGTGGTCCGAAAACCTCGAAAAATTAAAAAAGGAGGTCACCACCCGGAAGAGAAGAATTAGGTGTGCTGCACCATGTCGACGTTCAAAGGTAGTAGATGAGTACCTCCTCAAAAAAGAGGAATACGAAGCGGAGGCAACTAAAGCGAGAATCCAAAGCTGGAAACAGTTCTGCGAGAAACAGGATCGAGAGACCATGTGGGAAGGGATCTACAGGGTTATCCGCAGAACAGTAAAAAGATAAGAAGATAGCCCAATGGTAATTAAAGGTGAAACCCTAAGCCCCAAGGACTCAGCACGTGCTCTAGCCGAAGCATTTTACCCGGAGGACAACGAAAGTGAGGACGAAGAACAGCATCAAAAAATTAGGGAATGGGCAATCAAATCAAACAACGCAGGAGGTCCAAACGAAGATCTGGACCCACCCTTTACCCTCACAGAACTTAACTGGGCAGTCAACAGCTTCAACCCCAAAAAAGCACCGGGATCTGACGGGCTAACCGCGGATATTTGCGGACGCGCTGTCACGAACAACCCCAAACTATTCCTCGCAATTGTCAACAGGTGCCTGGAGCTGTACTACTTCCCAAGAATTTGGAAAGAAGCAACAGTGGTAGCCCTTCGTAAACCAGGAAAGGAAAATTACAACACTCCAAAATCCTTTCGGCCTATAGGACTGTTGCCGATATTGGGTAAGATATTCGAGAAGCTGCTGGTAGCTCGCCTCAAGTTTCACCTTATCCCACGAACGAGTACCCGCCAATTCGGGTTTATGCCACAAAAAAGCACTGAGGACGCCCTCTATGCCCTTATAAACCATATTAAATCTAGGCTGTATCAAAAGAAAATGATTATACTGGTCTCGCTGGACATAGAGGGCGCCTTCGATAGCGCATGGTGGCCCATGCTTAAAGTCAGGCTGGTGGAGGAAAAATGCCCACTGAACTTGAGGAGAGTTATCAGCAGTTACCTCAGTGATAGAAGCATCAAACTAAGATATGCAGGAGAAGAGTGCAGTAAGAAAACAGAGAAGGGCTGCGTGCAGGGATCGATAGGTGGTCCCACGTTGTGGAACCTTCTTCTGGATCCACTGTTAAAAGAACTGCACGATGGGGGAGAGTTTGTCCAGGCTTTTGCTGATGATGTCGTCCTCATATTTGAGGGCGAAACAGCTATGGAAATAGAAACCCATGCAAACACCGCACTCGAACGTGTCCGGGCGTGGGGAATCGCCAATAAATTAAAATTTGCACCACACAAAACAAGTGCAATGGTGATTACCAACAAATTGAAATACGATACCCCACGTCTGAGCATGGGCGGGATTGAAATTTGCACAGTTAAAGAAGTGAAGCTGCTGGGCCTCACAATCGATTCAAAACTAACATTTAACGCGCACATCAAAAACATAAACAAAAAGGTAATAGCTATATACAAGCAGCTCTCAAGAACAGCCAAAGCCACATGGGGGCTACATCCCGAAATTCTACGTACAATATATGTGGCGACAATAGAGCCGATAGTCTTGTACGCAGCTAGCGCTTGGGCCCCAGCAGCTAAAAAGAAAAGTGTAATAGAAAAGCTAAATATGATGCAGCGCGGCTTCCTGCAAAAAATTTGTAAGGCCTATAGGACCACATCCCTTCACTCGGTCCTGATCCTGACAGGAATACTGCCCCTGGATATAAGGGTCAAAGAGACTGCTGCCCTCTATGAGGCTAAAAAAGGCTTCCCGCAGCCAGAACTACCTGGGAGAGAAATTGAAAGCAGAACCCCAGCAGTAGAGTCACAACATCCAGCCCATGTGCCCAGTCTGGAGTTCCAAAACCTGGAGGACGAGGAACAGCTTCAAGCAAACAGCAATTACGACGTGCAAATCTTCACGGATGGGAGCAAGATTGGCGGCGGGGTTGGGGCGTCAATTTCTTTATGGAAAGGGACATCCCAAGCGTGCGCCGTCAAACTTAGTCTCCCAAGCTATTGCAGCGTCTACCAGGCGGAGCTCCTGGCTGTGCACAGGGCTGTTGAAATGGTCTTACGTCGCACAGAAAAATCTTTCGCCATCTACAGCGACTCAAGAGCAGCGCTGCAAACAATAACGGGTCTGACCAGCTCACACCCCCTAGCCACTGAAATAAGAAAAAACCTTTGCACTTTATCTCAGTTAAATAAAACTGTGTCTTTATACTGGATAAAGGCGCACATAGGGCTGGCAGGAAATGAGCAGGCAGACCTGTTGGCTAAAGAGGCGGCTCTAAACACAAAGAAAAAGCACGATTACGATAAGTACCCCGTTTCATTCGTCAAGCGGTGCATCCGAAGACGGTCGCTTGACGAATGGAACGAAAGGTACAAAAACGGAAATACAGCTGGCATAACAAAAGTATTCTTTCCTGACGCCATAGCTGCGCATAGTATTATAAGAAAAATTAACCCAGCAGGCGAACTGACCCAACTCTTGACCGGCCATGGGGGGTTTTCAGAGTACTTGGCTAGGTTCAAGTGCAAAGATGACCCCTCATGCATTTGTGAACCGGGAACTGCAGAATCCATCCCCCACATTCTCATAGAATGCCCAGTCCACCTCAATGATAGGCATAATATAAAGCACAAGATATGCTCCAATATGGCGGTCGATGATATTGCAGCTATTATGCAGAGTGAACATAGAGATACATTTTTAGAATATTGTGTAAAAATTGTCAGAATAGTAATAAAAAGAAACAAAACTGTATAAAAACCTATGTTGCCAAATATCGTGTGTGATATTATGAGTAACATAAAAATTAAAATATGTAATGACAAGTAAAAAGTAGTATTAGAAATAAACATCAATGTAAAAAAGATAGATACATAATGAAATAGCTGTAAGTAATATTATAAATAAAACTGTGTACTCAACTTCCTTCAAAATACCCAAAAACCTAGGAGCTGATATGATAACAAAAACCCAATAAAAAGAAAAATGTAGATTGTTAGATTAGTATAGGGAATCGGGAAATCCCACCCGAAAAGAGTAAAAGATGATAGAATGAAAGAAAGATCACGTATGCTGAATAAAAGTGCGAGAAGAATACTAGCGAGAACTGGAATGTCTGAGATTAGAATAGAATAGAAAAAAGAAAGAAAAAGACTCTGTCCTTCCGATAGAGGTACAAGAAAAAAAAAAATATATATAAAAAAAAAAAAACCTAACCTAACCTAACCTTTTTTAGAATATATTAAAATTTTAAATAGATATTGTTTACTTTTGTGCTAACTTTATTTTGTATTTTGACAATATTATTGTTTATTTTTAGACCAGACCGGGTCTTATTGGGCCCCTCACTACTGACTGTACTTTGACTATTGTACTTATATAATCATTTAAATTTTTTGCAGATATATTGACACAGTCTAAACTAAAGACTGAGCGACTCTACATATACTGAATTGTTCCCTGTTGTCGATCGTTTTGCCTGGTTGTTTTATTTTGTTGTGCCTTGTTTTAAAGACCAACACTAGTCTAGGTAATTACGATCTCTACATAGAGCTAATTTATTTAAATTAAATTTTGACTGCAAGCACACCCTTTTTACCCTTTTTACTTTTATTAATTTTATTGTATTGACGCACACCTCCCATACGTATCATGTCGACCGTGAGAACCCCACCCAAATCAGTCGCGGGTCAGTCGGAGCCTCGGAAATCCCCCCCAAAGACCCAAACTCTAGTCTCTAAGATGCGACAAAGCATCGAACAGCGGGCATCTGAGGGGGTCGACAGCAATTCCACCCCAACCACGGGCAAGACCGGCTTACAAAAGCCAAATAGCAGACGAGTGCTTCCGCGGGACGGTAACTCGAGCGCAGACCAACAGCCCTCGGAGGACCACCTTCCTAAAAAACAGGCGTACCCTGACCGCACTGCGGAAGCGCGAGCCTGCCTCAGTAAAGCCAAGCTCCACCTGAACAACTCGCGGAACTTGAAAACCGATATCAAGGCCGGAGTTATAGAAGCGGTCGACAGGCTGTACCAGCTTGTAAAGGAAGTAGAGCAGGAATTTAGGATTTCCAAAAACAAGACTGGTAAAGCGTCCGAAACCCCCAAAACGGTGAAAACTTTAGAGAAAGAAGAAGAACGGAGCCCACTCGTTGCCCAAATAGAAGAACACGTCAACCTAATAAGGGAGAATAATAGGAAAATGGAGGAGCTGAATGAAAAACTGGAGCTCCACAAGGAATTTATCTCAAACAAAACCTACGCCAGTGTCACCGCGTCCCACAGTACTGAGCGCTCTCCCGGAAAAAGTGTCCTGCACTCCGTAGTAGTCACTTCAAAAAATAAAACTGACACAGGAGACGAAGTTCTCGCAAAAGTCAGAGAGGCAGTTGACGCCAAGGAGGGATGGGTCCAAGTTGCGAAAGTTAGAAAGGCCAAAGACCGCAAAATAATAATGAGTTGTAGGTCCAAAGAAGAGAGGCAAAAAGTTAAAAACCGAATAGAAGAGGCAAGCAATCATCTAGTAGTTGAAGAAGTCAAGAACAAAGACCCCCTTCTAATGCTTAGAGGCGTCCTTGCGGTTAACACCGATGAGGACGTCTTAAAAGCCTTTAGAAATCAAAATAGGGGTATTCTTGACGGCCTAGACGAAGATGAAAAAAGACTGATCATCAAATATAGACGCAAAGCCAGGAACCCGCATGTCTGCCACGTTATCATAACCACCTCTCCCGTTGTCTGGAAGCGGGCGCTGGAGGCGGGGACTGTTCATATCGATCTTCAACAGATCCGAGTTATGGACCAGTCCCCGCTCATTCAGTGTTCCCGCTGTTAAGGTTACGGCCACTCAAAGAGGTTCTGCAAGCAAACAGCAGACTTATGCAGTCATTGCGGTGGTCCTCATCTGAAAGCTGAATGCCCAGAATGGCTCGCAGGGGAGAAACCCGCCTGCAAAAACTGCCTAAAAGCCGAGATGGAACCTGAACGTGCAGAACACAATGCTTTCAGCCAAGACTGCCCCGTGAGAGCCAAATGGGATAGGATAGCAAGGGCCTCTATAGCCTATTGCTAAAGGCGCACAAGGCATGCAACTCCCCTACCATGTAATGCAGGCAAACCTGCAACGCAAGAAGCTGGCAACCTATGAGGCTCTAATGGAAGCCAGTAAACGCAAAATCGCTATAGCACTCTTCCAAGAACCCTATGTGGGCGGGGCAAAGAGTATGAGGGGTCAAAGCGGGGTGAGAATCTTCCAGAGCACTGGCGACACTGTAACGAAAGCGGTCATTGCCATATTCGACCGAGACATAGATGTCGTACAGCATCCGGAGCTGACCACCAGCAACATCGCAGTGGTCGAAGTCAAAACCAGTGCCTGGAAGGTCGCGATTGTCTCCTTCTACTTCGAGCCAGACCAGCCCATAGAGGGTTATCTCGACCATCTCAGAAAAATAGAGCATACACTCAAGGTCAAAAATATACTCATAGGTGGAGATGCTAACGCAAAAAGTACATGGTGGGGGAGTAATCATATAGACCATAGGGGGGATGAAATGGCGGGCACGGTGCACGAAATGGGCCTTCACATTTTGAACACCGGAGACGTACCAACTTTTGACACCATTCGTGGTGGCAAAAGATACTCGAGCTTCGTGGACATCACAGCCTGCTCAGCGGACATTCTTGGCCTGATCGACAACTGGAGAACTGACGAAACACTAATAAGCTCAGATCACAATTCAATAACCTTCCAAATCAGACTCCAAAAATCTAAAGGTACCAGCATAGAGCGAACTACAAGGCTCTACAACACAAAGAAGGCCAACTGGTGTCTCTTCCACGAAAAACTCCAGGAGTTTAAGGCTGAACACCAGCTCACAAGTACTAAAATAGGTCAAATAAACGGTAAAGATCAGGCCGAAGAAGCAGCTGTCCTCTTCACTGAGATAGTCACCAAAGCCTGCGACCACGCAATACCTAAAAAGAAAAATACAGAAATACTTACCATCCCGTGGTGGTCTGATGAACTCGCAACGATGAAGAGGGAAGTCGCCACAAAGCATCGCAGGGTTAGATGCGCTGCACCCATCCGCAGAGCAATGGTCGTCGAAGACTATCTCAGACAAAAAGAAGCCTACGAGACTAAGGTGATGAAGGCCCAAACGGAGAGCTGGAAGGCGTTCTGCACAAAGCAAGACAGGGAAACCGTTTGGGACGGTATTTACAGAGTCCTCTCAAGAACGAAAAAGAGGGAGGAGGACCTACCACTTGAGAATGAAGGCAAGGTATTGGGGATGAGAGAATCGGCTCGGTTGTTGGCAGACACCTTTTATCCTAAAGATCTGGAGAACACTGACCATACTTACCACCACCAGGTCAGAAAACGAGCTGATAGGGTGAACGACGGGAACCACTTTGAACAGTGTGACCCACCGTTTACCATAATCGAGCTGAAAAATGTGTTGGAGACCTTCAACCCCAAAAAGGCCCCTGGCGTGGAAGACTTTACGGCGGACATATGCCGAAATGCCATAGTCGATGACCCTCAGCTCTTCCTCGAACTAATAAACAAATGTCTGGAGCACCAATATTTTCCAAGGATATGGAAGGAGGCCATAGTTGCGGTATTGAAAAAACCTGGGAAGGATACCTACACAACACCCAAATCCTACCGGCCAATCGGTCTCTTGCCAGTCCTTGGAAAAATTTATGAAAAGATGCTGGTCACCAGACTCAAGTACCATCTCCTACCCAAAATAAGTACACGTCAATTCGGTTTTATGCCCCAAAGGAGTACCGAAGACTCCCTCTATATCCTAATGCAGTACATCCGCACTAAACTAAATCAGAAAAAATTGATCACTCTGGTTTCTTTGGATATAGAGGGAGCCTTCGATAACGCCTGGTGGCCCGCGATTAGATTGAGACTGGCGGAGGAAGGATGCCCGATCAACCTTAGAAGGGTCTTTGATAATTACCTGACAGACAGGAGGGTTCGGGTAAGATATGGTGGTGAAGAGGCGACCACCGCCACAGAAAAAGGCTGCGTGCAAGGCTCCATAGCCGGGCCAATTCTGTGTAACCTTCTTCTCGACCCCCTGCTGAAAGATCTGGAACAAAGAGGGGACTACTGTCAGGCTTTCGCCGATGACGTGGTCCTCGTGTTCGATGGGGACACTGCTGGGGACATTCAAAGTCGTGCGAATGCTACCCTCAGACATGTTGAGGAGTGGGGTGTCAAAAATAAGCTCAAATTTGCCGCACATAAGACCAACGCAATGTTACTGACCAAGAAGCTAAAATACGACACACCACAAATCAGCATGGGGGGGGGTCGGCATTCGCATGACTAATGAAAACAAATTACTAGGCCTGACAATCGACAGCAAACTTACCTTTAATAGCCATGTTGCTAATGTTTGCAAAAAGGCCATAGCTGTCCAAAATCAACTCGCCAAAGTAGCGAAAGTCAGTTGGGGCCTAAATCCCGAGATAATAAGGATTATTTACACCAGTACAGCAGAACCTATTATCACGTACGCCGCCAGCGCATGGGTACAAGCTGCATCTAAACTGGGAGTAACTAAACTCCTCAACGCAGTCCAAAGGGGTTATGCACACAAAATATCTAAAGCTTATAGAACAGTCTCCCTGAACTCGGCACTCGTCCTGGCTGGGTTGCTCCCCCTCGACTTACGTATACGTGAGGCAGCCTCACTTTATGAGGCCAGGAGGGGTGTACCCTGGCCGGGATTGCGGGACAGGGAGATCGAGCGACCGGCTTCAGCTCTGGAATCCCCGCACCCCGCGGAACATATGGGCCTGGAGTTCGTAAGTCTGGTAGACCAGGACGAGCTGGATTCACATGACAACTTCGAACTAAAAATTTATAAACAGGTCACGTCGTCCTTAGCGTATCTCCGAAGATCTGGAGAAGAGCAACCGAGATGGAAACTGTGCACATAGATCTTCAACGTATAACAGTTGAGGATCAATCGCCCCTAGTGCAATGCACAAGGTGTTTAGGCTATGGGCACAGTAAACGGTTCTGCAGGGAAGACGTTGACTTGTGCAGTCACTGCGGCGGTCCACACCTAAAGGACGAGTGTGCAGAGTGGTTGGCAGGAACGGCACCTGCATGCAGGAATTGTAACAACGCCAAACACGAAACATGGGACCATAACGCCTTTAGCATAGAGTGCCCCGTACGCAAACGATGGGATACTATGGCAAGGGCATCAATTGCTTATTGCTAAGGGCGCAATGGACAAATATCCCAGATATACCATCTTTCAGGCCAACCTCCAACGAAAAAAGTTAGCTACCGAGGAGCTAATGTTGGAAGCGCAGAAGAGAAAGGCATGCTTGGCGCTACTGCAGGAGCCCTATGTGGGTGGAGCTGGAAGTGTGGGGAATTACCGGGGTGTAAGGGTCTTCCAGAGCACTGGACCGGGTACGGTCAAGGCAGCAATTGCTGTCTTTGACCCCGACATAGATATTATACAATATCCGCAGCTCACCACAGAAAACATCATAGTGGTGAGAGCCCAAACCAGTGCCTGGAGGACCACACTGGTATCCTTCTACTTTGAGCCGAACCTGTCCATGGGCCCCTGTTTTGACCATCTAAGGAAAATCGGAGCGGAGTTAGGAACAAAATGCCTTATTATTGGCGGGGATGCCAACGCTAAGAATGTTTGGTGGGGAGGGACTATAACGGATAGGAGGGGGGATGAAATGTTGGGGGCATTGGATGAACTGGGGCTTCAAATATTAAGTAAAGGGGACAAACCGACTTTTGACACAGTTAGAGGGGGTAAACGATACAGCAGCAAAGTTGACGTAACGGCCTGTTCGGCTGACCTTCTGGACCGGGTGGAGGACTGGACCATTGACGAGGGTATGACGAGTTCGGATCATAACGGCATCTTCTTCAAAATAAAATTGCAAAAATCCAAAGGTACCAGTATTGCTAGGACCACCAGACTCTACAATACTAAAAAAGCTAATTGGTCTGGATTTGATGTCAAATTCAGCCAATTAACACAAGAACGAAACCTTACCCCCGAAAATGCGACGAAAGCTAAGGACAGGGAGCAGTTGGAGAGTCTGGTGGCCCTGTACACAGATACCATAACGGAAGCCTGCTCGAATACAATACCTAAGAAGAAAAATAAAGAGACACTAAAGATGCCGTGGTGGTCCGAAAACCTCGAAAAATTAAAAAAGGAGGTCACCACCCGGAAGAGAAGAATTAGGTGTGCTGCACCATGTCGACGTTCAAAGGTAGTAGATGAGTACCTCCTCAAAAAAGAGGAATACGAAGCGGAGGCAACTAAAGCGAGAATCCAAAGCTGGAAACAGTTCTGCGAGAAACAGGATCGAGAGACCATGTGGGAAGGGATCTACAGGGTTATCCGCAGAACAGTAAAAAGATAAGAAGATAGCCCAATGGTAATTAAAGGTGAAACCCTAAGCCCCAAGGACTCAGCACGTGCTCTAGCCGAAGCATTTTACCCGGAGGACAACGAAAGTGAGGACGAAGAACAGCATCAAAAAATTAGGGAATGGGCAATCAAATCAAACAACGCAGGAGGTCCAAACGAAGATCTGGACCCACCCTTTACCCTCACAGAACTTAACTGGGCAGTCAACAGCTTCAACCCCAAAAAAGCACCGGGATCTGACGGGCTAACCGCGGATATTTGCGGACGCGCTGTCACGAACAACCCCAAACTATTCCTCGCAATTGTCAACAGGTGCCTGGAGCTGTACTACTTCCCAAGAATTTGGAAAGAAGCAACAGTGGTAGCCCTTCGTAAACCAGGAAAGGAAAATTACAACACTCCAAAATCCTTTCGGCCTATAGGACTGTTGCCGATATTGGGTAAGATATTCGAGAAGCTGCTGGTAGCTCGCCTCAAGTTTCACCTTATCCCACGAACGAGTACCCGCCAATTCGGGTTTATGCCACAAAAAAGCACTGAGGACGCCCTCTATGCCCTTATAAACCATATTAAATCTAGGCTGTATCAAAAGAAAATGATTATACTGGTCTCGCTGGACATAGAGGGCGCCTTCGATAGCGCATGGTGGCCCATGCTTAAAGTCAGGCTGGTGGAGGAAAAATGCCCACTGAACTTGAGGAGAGTTATCAGCAGTTACCTCAGTGATAGAAGCATCAAACTAAGATATGCAGGAGAAGAGTGCAGTAAGAAAACAGAGAAGGGCTGCGTGCAGGGATCGATAGGTGGTCCCACGTTGTGGAACCTTCTTCTGGATCCACTGTTAAAAGAACTGCACGATGGGGGAGAGTTTGTCCAGGCTTTTGCTGATGATGTCGTCCTCATATTTGAGGGCGAAACAGCTATGGAAATAGAAACCCATGCAAACACCGCACTCGAACGTGTCCGGGCGTGGGGAATCGCCAATAAATTAAAATTTGCACCACACAAAACAAGTGCAATGGTGATTACCAACAAATTGAAATACGATACCCCACGTCTGAGCATGGGCGGGATTGAAATTTGCACAGTTAAAGAAGTGAAGCTGCTGGGCCTCACAATCGATTCAAAACTAACATTTAACGCGCACATCAAAAACATAAACAAAAAGGTAATAGCTATATACAAGCAGCTCTCAAGAACAGCCAAAGCCACATGGGGGCTACATCCCGAAATTCTACGTACAATATATGTGGCGACAATAGAGCCGATAGTCTTGTACGCAGCTAGCGCTTGGGCCCCAGCAGCTAAAAAGAAAAGTGTAATAGAAAAGCTAAATATGATGCAGCGCGGCTTCCTGCAAAAAATTTGTAAGGCCTATAGGACCACATCCCTTCACTCGGTCCTGATCCTGACAGGAATACTGCCCCTGGATATAAGGGTCAAAGAGACTGCTGCCCTCTATGAGGCTAAAAAAGGCTTCCCGCAGCCAGAACTACCTGGGAGAGAAATTGAAAGCAGAACCCCAGCAGTAGAGTCACAACATCCAGCCCATGTGCCCAGTCTGGAGTTCCAAAACCTGGAGGACGAGGAACAGCTTCAAGCAAACAGCAATTACGACGTGCAAATCTTCACGGATGGGAGCAAGATTGGCGGCGGGGTTGGGGCGTCAATTTCTTTATGGAAAGGGACATCCCAAGCGTGCGCCGTCAAACTTAGTCTCCCAAGCTATTGCAGCGTCTACCAGGCGGAGCTCCTGGCTGTGCACAGGGCTGTTGAAATGGTCTTACGTCGCACAGAAAAATCTTTCGCCATCTACAGCGACTCAAGAGCAGCGCTGCAAACAATAACGGGTCTGACCAGCTCACACCCCCTAGCCACTGAAATAAGAAAAAACCTTTGCACTTTATCTCAGTTAAATAAAACTGTGTCTTTATACTGGATAAAGGCGCACATAGGGCTGGCAGGAAATGAGCAGGCAGACCTGTTGGCTAAAGAGGCGGCTCTAAACACAAAGAAAAAGCACGATTACGATAAGTACCCCGTTTCATTCGTCAAGCGGTGCATCCGAAGACGGTCGCTTGACGAATGGAACGAAAGGTACAAAAACGGAAATACAGCTGGCATAACAAAAGTATTCTTTCCTGACGCCATAGCTGCGCATAGTATTATAAGAAAAATTAACCCAGCAGGCGAACTGACCCAACTCTTGACCGGCCATGGGGGGTTTTCAGAGTACTTGGCTAGGTTCAAGTGCAAAGATGACCCCTCATGCATTTGTGAACCGGGAACTGCAGAATCCATCCCCCACATTCTCATAGAATGCCCAGTCCACCTCAATGATAGGCATAATATAAAGCACAAGATATGCTCCAATATGGCGGTCGATGATATTGCAGCTATTATGCAGAGTGAACATAGAGATACATTTTTAGAATATTGTGTAAAAATTGTCAGAATAGTAATAAAAAGAAACAAAACTGTATAAAAACCTATGTTGCCAAATATCGTGTGTGATATTATGAGTAACATAAAAATTAAAATATGTAATGACAAGTAAAAAGTAGTATTAGAAATAAACATCAATGTAAAAAAGATAGATACATAATGAAATAGCTGTAAGTAATATTATAAATAAAACTGTGTACTCAACTTCCTTCAAAATACCCAAAAACCTAGGAGCTGATATGATAACAAAAACCCAATAAAAAGAAAAATGTAGATTGTTAGATTAGTATAGGGAATCGGGAAATCCCACCCGAAAAGAGTAAAAGATGATAGAATGAAAGAAAGATCACGTATGCTGAATAAAAGTGCGAGAAGAATACTAGCGAGAACTGGAATGTCTGAGATTAGAATAGAATAGAAAAAAGAAAGAAAAAGACTCTGTCCTTCCGATAGAGGTACAAGAAAAAAAAAAATATATATAAAAAAAAAAAAAACCTAACCTAACCTAACCTTTTTTAGAATATATTAAAATTTTAAATAGATATTGTTTACTTTTGTGCTAACTTTATTTTGTATTTTGACAATATTATTGTTTATTTTTAGACCAGACCGGGTCTTATTGGGCCCCTCACTACTGACTGTACTTTGACTATTGTACTTATATAATCATTTAAATTTTTTGCAGATATATTGACACAGTCTAAACTAAAGACTGAGCGACTCTACATATACTGAATTGTTCCCTGTTGTCGATCGTTTTGCCTGGTTGTTTTATTTTGTTGTGCCTTGTTTTAAAGACCAACACTAGTCTAGGTAATTACGATCTCTACATAGAGCTAATTTATTTAAATTAAATTTTGACTGCAAGCACACCCTTTTTACCCTTTTTACTTTTATTAATTTTATTGTATTGACGCACACCTCCCATACGTATCATGTCGACCGTGAGAACCCCACCCAAATCAGTCGCGGGTCAGTCGGAGCCTCGGAAATCCCCCCCAAAGACCCAAACTCTAGTCTCTAAGATGCGACAAAGCATCGAACAGCGGGCATCTGAGGGGGTCGACAGCAATTCCACCCCAACCACGGGCAAGACCGGCTTACAAAAGCCAAATAGCAGACGAGTGCTTCCGCGGGACGGTAACTCGAGCGCAGACCAACAGCCCTCGGAGGACCACCTTCCTAAAAAACAGGCGTACCCTGACCGCACTGCGGAAGCGCGAGCCTGCCTCAGTAAAGCCAAGCTCCACCTGAACAACTCGCGGAACTTGAAAACCGATATCAAGGCCGGAGTTATAGAAGCGGTCGACAGGCTGTACCAGCTTGTAAAGGAAGTAGAGCAGGAATTTAGGATTTCCAAAAACAAGACTGGTAAAGCGTCCGAAACCCCCAAAACGGTGAAAACTTTAGAGAAAGAAGAAGAACGGAGCCCACTCGTTGCCCAAATAGAAGAACACGTCAACCTAATAAGGGAGAATAATAGGAAAATGGAGGAGCTGAATGAAAAACTGGAGCTCCACAAGGAATTTATCTCAAACAAAACCTACGCCAGTGTCACCGCGTCCCACAGTACTGAGCGCTCTCCCGGAAAAAGTGTCCTGCACTCCGTAGTAGTCACTTCAAAAAATAAAACTGACACAGGAGACGAAGTTCTCGCAAAAGTCAGAGAGGCAGTTGACGCCAAGGAGGGATGGGTCCAAGTTGCGAAAGTTAGAAAGGCCAAAGACCGCAAAATAATAATGAGTTGTAGGTCCAAAGAAGAGAGGCAAAAAGTTAAAAACCGAATAGAAGAGGCAAGCAATCATCTAGTAGTTGAAGAAGTCAAGAACAAAGACCCCCTTCTAATGCTTAGAGGCGTCCTTGCGGTTAACACCGATGAGGACGTCTTAAAAGCCTTTAGAAATCAAAATAGGGGTATTCTTGACGGCCTAGACGAAGATGAAAAAAGACTGATCATCAAATATAGACGCAAAGCCAGGAACCCGCATGTCTGCCACGTTATCATAACCACCTCTCCCGTTGTCTGGAAGCGGGCGCTGGAGGCGGGGACTGTTCATATCGATCTTCAACAGATCCGAGTTATGGACCAGTCCCCGCTCATTCAGTGTTCCCGCTGTTAAGGTTACGGCCACTCAAAGAGGTTCTGCAAGCAAACAGCAGACTTATGCAGTCATTGCGGTGGTCCTCATCTGAAAGCTGAATGCCCAGAATGGCTCGCAGGGGAGAAACCCGCCTGCAAAAACTGCCTAAAAGCCGAGATGGAACCTGAACGTGCAGAACACAATGCTTTCAGCCAAGACTGCCCCGTGAGAGCCAAATGGGATAGGATAGCAAGGGCCTCTATAGCCTATTGCTAAAGGCGCACAAGGCATGCAACTCCCCTACCATGTAATGCAGGCAAACCTGCAACGCAAGAAGCTGGCAACCTATGAGGCTCTAATGGAAGCCAGTAAACGCAAAATCGCTATAGCACTCTTCCAAGAACCCTATGTGGGCGGGGCAAAGAGTATGAGGGGTCAAAGCGGGGTGAGAATCTTCCAGAGCACTGGCGACACTGTAACGAAAGCGGTCATTGCCATATTCGACCGAGACATAGATGTCGTACAGCATCCGGAGCTGACCACCAGCAACATTGCAGTGGTCGAAGTCAAAACCAGTGCCTGGAAGGTCGCGATTGTCTCCTTCTACTTCGAGCCAGACCAGCCCATAGAGGGTTATCTCGACCATCTCAGAAAAATAGAGCATACACTCAAGGTCAAAAATATACTCATAGGTGGAGATGCTAACGCAAAAAGTACATGGTGGGGGAGTAATCATATAGACCATAGGGGGGATGAAATGGCGGGCACGGTGCACGAAATGGGCCTTCACATTTTGAACACCGGAGACGTACCAACTTTTGACACCATTCGTGGTGGCAAAAGATACTCGAGCTTCGTGGACATCACAGCCTGCTCAGCGGACATTCTTGGCCTGATCGACAACTGGAGAACTGACGAAACACTAATAAGCTCAGATCACAATTCAATAACCTTCCAAATCAGACTCCAAAAATCTAAAGGTACCAGCATAGAGCGAACTACAAGGCTCTACAACACAAAGAAGGCCAACTGGTGTCTCTTCCACGAAAAACTCCAGGAGTTTAAGGCTGAACACCAGCTCACAAGTACTAAAATAGGTCAAATAAACGGTAAAGATCAGGCCGAAGAAGCAGCTGTCCTCTTCACTGAGATAGTCACCAAAGCCTGCGACCACGCAATACCTAAAAAGAAAAATACAGAAATACTTACCATCCCGTGGTGGTCTGATGAACTCGCAACGATGAAGAGGGAAGTCGCCACAAAGCATCGCAGGGTTAGATGCGCTGCACCCATCCGCAGAGCAATGGTCGTCGAAGACTATCTCAGACAAAAAGAAGCCTACGAGACTAAGGTGATGAAGGCCCAAACGGAGAGCTGGAAGGCGTTCTGCACAAAGCAAGACAGGGAAACCGTTTGGGACGGTATTTACAGAGTCCTCTCAAGAACGAAAAAGAGGGAGGAGGACCTACCACTTGAGAATGAAGGCAAGGTATTGGGGATGAGAGAATCGGCTCGGTTGTTGGCAGACACCTTTTATCCTAAAGATCTGGAGAACACTGACCATACTTACCACCACCAGGTCAGAAAACGAGCTGATAGGGTGAACGACGGGAACCACTTTGAACAGTGTGACCCACCGTTTACCATAATCGAGCTGAAAAATGTGTTGGAGACCTTCAACCCCAAAAAGGCCCCTGGCGTGGAAGACTTTACGGCGGACATATGCCGAAATGCCATAGTCGATGACCCTCAGCTCTTCCTCGAACTAATAAACAAATGTCTGGAGCACCAATATTTTCCAAGGATATGGAAGGAGGCCATAGTTGCGGTATTGAAAAAACCTGGGAAGGATACCTACACAACACCCAAATCCTACCGGCCAATCGGTCTCTTGCCAGTCCTTGGAAAAATTTATGAAAAGATGCTGGTCACCAGACTCAAGTACCATCTCCTACCCAAAATAAGTACACGTCAATTCGGTTTTATGCCCCAAAGGAGTACCGAAGACTCCCTCTATATCCTAATGCAGTACATCCGCACTAAACTAAATCAGAAAAAATTGATCACTCTGGTTTCTTTGGATATAGAGGGAGCCTTCGATAACGCCTGGTGGCCCGCGATTAGATTGAGACTGGCGGAGGAAGGATGCCCGATCAACCTTAGAAGGGTCTTTGATAATTACCTGACAGACAGGAGGGTTCGGGTAAGATATGGTGGTGAAGAGGCGACCACCGCCACAGAAAAAGGCTGCGTGCAAGGCTCCATAGCCGGGCCAATTCTGTGTAACCTTCTTCTCGACCCCCTGCTGAAAGATCTGGAACAAAGAGGGGACTACTGTCAGGCTTTCGCCGATGACGTGGTCCTCGTGTTCGATGGGGACACTGCTGGGGACATTCAAAGTCGTGCGAATGCTACCCTCAGACATGTTGAGGAGTGGGGTGTCAAAAATAAGCTCAAATTTGCCGCACATAAGACCAACGCAATGTTACTGACCAAGAAGCTAAAATACGACACACCACAAATCAGCATGGGGGGGGGTCGGCATTCGCATGACTAATGAAAACAAATTACTAGGCCTGACAATCGACAGCAAACTTACCTTTAATAGCCATGTTGCTAATGTTTGCAAAAAGGCCATAGCTGTCCAAAATCAACTCGCCAAAGTAGCGAAAGTCAGTTGGGGCCTAAATCCCGAGATAATAAGGATTATTTACACCAGTACAGCAGAACCTATTATCACGTACGCCGCCAGCGCATGGGTACAAGCTGCATCTAAACTGGGAGTAACTAAACTCCTCAACGCAGTCCAAAGGGGTTATGCACACAAAATATCTAAAGCTTATAGAACAGTCTCCCTGAACTCGGCACTCGTCCTGGCTGGGTTGCTCCCCCTCGACTTACGTATACGTGAGGCAGCCTCACTTTATGAGGCCAGGAGGGGTGTACCCTGGCCGGGATTGCGGGACAGGGAGATCGAGCGACCGGCTTCAGCTCTGGAATCCCCGCACCCCGCGGAACATATGGGCCTGGAGTTCGTAAGTCTGGTAGACCAGGACGAGCTGGATTCACATGACAACTTCGAACTAAAAATTTATACTGACGGCAGCAAGATTGAGGGCCGAGTCGGAGCGGCACTATCCATGTGGGATAGAGCAGCCGAGTTTAAGGCCCTCAAGCTTGCTCTGCCGTCATACAGCACCGTCTACCAGGCAGAACTCTTGGCCATATGTAGAGCGACGCGGGAGATTTTAAAACACAGAGCCACAAGCTGCGGCATCTACAGTGACTCCACGGCGGCATTACAAACAGTCATCAACACCAATTCCCTTCACCCTTTGGCAGTGGAAGCGCGAAAAAACCTGAAAACAGCAGCACAACAGAATAAACAAACAAAGCTGTTCTGGATTAAAGCCCATGTAGGGCTTGAAGGGAATGAACGGGCAGATCATCTCGCCAAAGAGGCCGCCCTGGGGTCCAAACGTAAGCCAGATTATGATTTATGTCCGGTCTCATTCGTCAGGCGAAGTATTCGTATAGCTTCGCTTGACGAATGGAACCAAAGGTACAAAAACAGTGCAACAGGAAGCGTAACTAAGATATTTTTCCCCGATGCGGTGGCGGCGTACGCTATAGTAAGGAACATTGAGCTCACAAATATAATAACCCAACTGATGACTGGGCACGGTGGGTTCTCAGAGTACCTAAACCGCTTTGGGTGCAAGGAGAGCCCATCGTGCACCTGCGACCCAGACGTCAAGGAAACCGTTCCCCACCTAATCCTGGAGTGCCCTCTTTATTCACACGAGAAGTACAACACAGAACAACTGTTAAACACCAACTTAACGATTGACAACATAGACCAAATAATGTCAGGTAAAAAAAGAGAAACTTTTTTAAATTATTGTAAAAATATAGTTAGGAAAACGATATGTAAAAACAAGTAGAGTAAGCTATGCTGAAGTAATATCTTGAAGATATTAATCTATCAACATAGAATAAGAAAATAGTTATAGAATATATTAATTAAGAAGATAAAATACAATAGAATAAGATAAAATTTGTAAAGAAAAAAGTGTGAAGTAAATGTGTACTTATTACCCCTTGTAATGAAATAAAAGAAATAAAATAGAAACCACCACTAATAGATCTACAGAGTAGTCGGGCATCCCACCCGTTATAGTAAGAAAGAGAAGTAAGAAAGAAAGATAAAGTATGAAGCATAAAAGTACGAGAGGAATAAATGATAGAACTAGAATGAAAGTGAAGATTAGTATAAATAGAAAAAACAGACTCCGACCACGTTGGAGGTGTGAGGAAAAAAAAAAAAAAAAAAAAACCTAACCTAACCTAACCTAACCTACGGATTCATGCCGCAGAGGAGCACCGAGGACTCCCTCTATACCCTTATACAACATACCCGCAATATGCTGGACCAAAAGAAAATGGTTACACTGGTTTCGTTGGATATAGAGGGGGCCTTCGATAGCGCCTGGTGGCCGGCCATAAGGGTCCGACTGGCTGAGGAAAAGTGTCCTCGGAACTTGAGGAGGGTTTTTGACAGCTATCTGAAGGACAGGGAAGTAACGGTGAGGTACGCTGGAGAAGAATATAGGAAGAGCACCAACAAGGGCTGTGTACAGGGCTCCATCGGCGGCCCAATATTGTGGAATCTTCTACTGGACCCTCTCCTAAAAAGCCTAGACAGCATGGGGGTTTACTGTCAAGCCTTTGCTGACGACATTGTCCTGGCCTTTGATGGTGGTACAGCTTCAGAAGTTGAGAGGCATGCTGGTGCCGCTCTCGCGCATGTTCTGGCGTGGGGTGTCGAGAATAAACTTAAGTTTGCTCCCAATAAAACAACAGCAATAACACTCACAAAAAAGCTTAAATACGACACACCACGCCTGAGCATGGGGGGAGTAGACATCGTCATGTCCAGAGAGATGAAGCTTCTTGGTCTCACTGTCGACGATAAGTTGACATTTAATACCCACATTACAAAGGTATGTAAAAAAGCAGTGGGCGTCTATAAAAGTTTAGCGAAGGCTGCTAAAGTGAGTTGGGGGCTGCATCCAGAGGTGATCCGGGTAATATACGTGGCAACCATTGAACCGATAATATTGTACGCCGCCAGCGCCTGGGCCCCTGCTGCAAAGAAGCTGAAAACTATAAAACAGCTTGCAACCGTTCAGAGAGGAGTTGCTCAAAAGCTGTGCAGAGCCTACCGCACGGTCTCCCTCAACTCGGTATTGGTACTGGCTGGAATGCTCCCTCTGGACCTCCGAGTCCACGAGGCGGCTTCCCTATACCAAGCCAGGAGAGGCGTTCCTCAGCCGGGCCTGGGAGATCGGGAGGTCGAGCGGATGGCTCCAGCAATAGAGGCTCCACACCCTGCAGAGCGTGAGAACCTGGAACTCGTGTGCCTGGTAAACCAAGATGAAGTGGACAAGTATAGTGGACTCGATGTGCAAATATTCACAGATGGGAGCAAGATTGGGGGCAAGGTCGGCGCCGCGCTGTCTATTTGGTGTGGTGGGACCGAGGCGAGGGCCCTCAAACTTGCTCTACCAACATATTGCACGGTTTACCAGGCGGAGCTTCTAGCGATCAACAGAGCAACTAGGGTGATATTGCAGCACGGGGCTTGCTCTTCATTCGGAATCTTCAGCGACTCCATGGCGGCTCTCTCGACCGTCAAAAACCCCGGCTGCCTCCATCCCCTGGCCGTTGAAGCCAGACACAACATCAAGCTGGCGTCTCATCAGGGCAAGGTTGCTACCTTGTTCTGGGTGAAGGCTCATGCGGGATTGGAGGCAAATGAGAGAGCAGATGCATTGGCCAAGGAGGCCGCTGGAGGTTCAAAGAGAAGACCCGACTACGACCTGTGTCCGGTTTCATTCATCAGGCGATGCATAAGAGCGGCAACGCTTGATGAGTGGAACCACAGATACGATGTAGGCGAAACGGCATCAGTTACGAAGATCTTCTTCCCTGATGCTGTGGCGGCGTACGCTATAGTTCGGAAATTGGAAATAAATAGTGTTTGCACACAGGTTATGACGGGGCACGGTGGGTTCTCCGTTTCAGGTGTAAGGAGAGCCCATCGTGCATCTGCGACCCCGAAATGGAGGAAACGGTTTCACATATCCTGTTTGAGTGCCCCGTACATGCCACGGATCGCCTCAATGCAGAAATAGAACTTAATATCAAATTGACACCAAACAACGTCAACGAAATAATGCAAGGTAAACAAAGAGAGAAGTTTATAAACTATTGTAAAAATGTAGCCGATAAAGTAATTTTAAGAAATAAAACTAGATAAGAAAAATATGCTAACATAGTATTATGTAACATATTATAGATTAGCATATAAAATAAGTTGTATTAAAAAACTAGTTGTAAACATTAGTTTGTAAATAGATTGTAGATAAGAAAATTGTGTATAAAATAAAAATTACAGGATGTGTAATTAATAAATCCCCCAATAAATAAAAACAAAGAAAATGGATAAAAAGAAGAAAAATAGAGTAGAATAGACTAATTTAGAAAATGGATAAAAAGTAGCAAAATAGAGTAGAATAGACTAATTTAGATGGGAGTCCCACCCATAATGGCAATGAAAGATGATGGATGAAAGAAAGACCAAGTATGCGGAATAAAAGTGCGAGAGGAATAAAAGCGAGAACTGGAATGAAAGAGGAATTTAGATAAAACAGGCTCTGATAATGTCAGAGGTAGTAGAGGAAAAAAAAAAAAAAAAAAAAAACCTAACCTAACCTAACCTTTTTTTTTTTTTTTTTACGTGGGGAAATCCTCATGGATACCCGTCCGCTGGAGGAGGCCGACGGGTTATGCCGGACTCTTACCGGCTAAAACCCCACGGCACTCCCGCTTCGCCCGAGTGGCAGAGGACTGGGAAACCGGCAGAGCCTTTACTTCCAGTCCCCCACCGGCGACCGCCCACCTTTCGGCAGGCCCAGGCAGAACCGCGGAGGGCAGGGAGAGAGGCGCATCGTAATACCAACACTCCTCTCCCTCCACGGTCCTGCCTCCAACTCCTCAACCCTCAACCCCGCTCGGCTGCGGAGGATAGGGAGAGCGGCGCATCGCAATACCGACACTCCTCCTCCCCCGCAGTCCCACCTTTTCCGTGAGCTGAGGGCAAAACCCTCCTCTCACGGCCCGCAATGTTTTTTAACGAGGTTGTCTCCTCGCCCGCAATATTTTTTATAGAGGTTGTCTCCTCGCAGCCCGGCCATTTAAGGCAAGGCCCCCGCCCCCGAAGGATTACGGTATACTTCCACGCTACGCCAGCACTCTAAAAGTAGAGCGAGGCGTGCGCCCGTATGCGTGTCTGTGACTTAACCCAGAACACGCATACCTCCCGCTTGTCGGGTATTCGCCGCGAGTCAATTATATCCCACAAGGAGATATAATTGACAAGCGCCCAGGATGCACCGGCCAAAAGATGCTGCTGTTCCCTCCAGACGTATCCAAAGGGACAAGCAGCAGTTAGACGTATCCAAAGGGACAAGCAGCAGCAGTTTGTATCTAAAGTTTTTGAAAAAATTATATATAAAAGTCTATATGAATACTTTGAAATAAATAACATTTTCACAGATAAACAAAAAGGTTTTAGGAAAAATAAAAATATCAACATGGCAGTTTATGACTTTTTATATAAAATACATTTGAGAATGGACCAAACCTTACCAGTGTTTGCACTATTTATGGATCTCACTAAAGCCTTTGACTATGTGGACCATAACATACTATTAGATAAATTAGAAAGATATGGAGTAAGAGGAAACGTTCTTGAGCTTGTGAAATCATATTTAAGTAAGAGGATACAAATAACTCAAATCAGTAGAATTGCTATGGTTAACAAAACAGAGGAGACATATACATCCGAGCCAAGACTCGTACGCTTTGGCGTGCCCCAAGGCAGCATTTTGGGTCCTCTACTTTTTCTCGTTTATATAAATGACTTTCCTAATAGCATTAAACAACCTATGATTCTGTTTGCTGACGATAGTACGGCCGTATACGAAAATAAATGCGACATAAGTCAAAGTCTTACCGCTATCACCAAATGGTTAACAAATAACAATCTCCTTCTCAATCTTAATAAAACAAAAATCATGGGATTTAAACAAAGAAACTATAATAATTGTAATACACGAGTTGAATTTCTTGGTAAAACAATTGAAGAAGTCACAATTACGAAATTTTTAGGTTTACATATTGACAGTAATATGAGATGGAGCACTCAAATAGATGTAGTGTGTAAAAAAGTAATAAGATTCTCGTACGCCTTGTACGTACTTAGTAAAACGGTACATCGCAAAGCAGTGCTCGCGGCGTACTTCGGATACGTGGTTTCGACACTTAAATATGGTATTATCTTCTGGGGAAACGCCTCAGGTGTTGAGTCGGTTCTGAAAGCCCAAAAAAGATGTGTAAGAGCCATATGTAACCTGCGGCGCACAGACAGCTGTCGACCACACTTCAAGGAACTTGGTTTGCTTACCGTACCATCCATATACATTTATGAAACTGCAGTGTTTGTGAAAGCGAATCCCGGATACTTCGAAAAAGTTAGTAGAGATCGACGTTGTGACCATTTCCTTTTGGTTCCATGCAAGACTTCTCTTTTTCATAGAAGTATTTTCTGCATGGCAACAAAAATATATAATAAAATTCCCAGAAACATCCGGAACTCGGAACACATTAACACTTTTAAATCTGATCTTTCGAAGTTCCTTATTGATAAAACGTACTATAACATAACTGATTTCTTGAATGATAAACTTGATAAATAACGACTTTACTTTGACATTTATTATTATTATTTTATTATTTTTCTTGACATAACATACATATTTTCATTTCATCTTAAATCCAAATTTTGAAAACTTTTGACCAAATTATGATTAGTAATGCAATTTGTATATAACAAAAATATTTGTATGCTATTTAGCAGAACATACAGGCACTTATATTCTTTGTAACACCTTTACACCGTATGTTTCACAAATAAATAATTTTGTATTTGTATTTGTATTTGTATTTGTATTGGCACACGAGGAGGAACCCGACTTGCATCCCATCCCAACCTAACCTTTTTTTTTTTTTTTTTTTTTTTTTTTTTTTTTTTTTTTTACGTGGGGAAATCCTCATGGATACCCGTCCGCTGGAGGAGGCCGACGGGTTATGCCGGACTCTTACCGGCTAAAACCCCACGGCATTCCCGCTTCGCCCGAGTGGCAGAGGACTGGGAAACCGGCAGAGCCTTTACTTCCAGTCCCCCACCGGCGACCGCCCACCTTTCGGCAGGCCCAGGCAGAACCGCGGAGGGCAGGGAGAGAGGCGCATCGTAATACCAACACTCCTCTCCCTCCACGGTCCTGCATCCAACTCCTCAACCCCGCTCGGCTGCGGAGAATAGGGAGAGCGGCGCATCGCAATACCGACACTCCTCCTCCCCCGCAGTCCCACCTTTTCCGTGAGCGGAGGGCAAAACCCTCCTCTCACGGCCCGCAATGTTTTTTAACGAGGTTGTCTCCTCGCCCGCAATATTTTTTATAGAGGTTGTCTCCTCGCAGCCCGGCCATTTAAGGCAAGGCCCCCGCGCCCGAAGGATTACGGTATACTTCCACGCTACGCCAGCACTCTAAAAGTAGAGCGAGGCGTGCGCCCGTATGCGTGTCTGTGACTTAACCCAGAACACGCATACCCCCGCTTGTCGGGTATTCGCCGCGAGTCAATTATGTCCCTCAAGGAGATATAATTGACAAGCGCCCAGGATGCACCGGCCAAAGGATGCTGCTGTTCCCTCCAGACGTATCCAAAGGGACAAGCAGCAGTTGGCACACGAGGAGGAACCCGACTTGCATCCCATCCCAACCTAACCTAACCTAACCTAACCTAACCTAACCTAACCTTTTTTTTTTTTTTTTTTTTTTTTTTTTTACGTGGGGAAATCCTCATGGATACCCGTCCGCTGGAGGAGGCCGACGGGTTATGCCGGACTCTTACCGGCTAAAACCCCACGGCACTCCCGCTTCGCCCGAGTGGCAGAGGACTGGGAAACCGGCAGAGCCTTTACTTCCAGTCCCCCACCGGCGACCGCCCACCTTTCGGCAGGCCCAGGCAGGACCGCGGAGGGCAGGGAGAGAGGCGCATCGTAATACCAACACTCCTCTCCCTCCACGGTCCTGCCTCCAACTCCTCAACCCCGCTCGGCTGCGGAGGATAGGGAGAGCGGCGCATCGCAATACCGACACTCCTCCTCCCCCGCAGTCCCACCTTTTCCGTGAGCTGAGGGCAAAACCCTCCTCTCACGGCCCGCAATGTTTTTTAACGAGGTTGTCTCCTCGCCCGCAATATTTTTTATAGAGGTTGTCTCCTCGCAGCCCGGCCATTTAAGGCAAGGCCCCCGCCCCCGAAGGATTACGGTATACTTCCACGCTACGCCAGCACTCTAAAAGTAGAGCGAGGCGTGCGCCCGTATGCGTGTCTGTGACTTAACCCAGAACACGCATACCTCCCGCTTGTCGGGTATTCGCCGCGAGTCAATTATATCCCACAAGGAGATATAATTGACAAGCGCCCAGGATGCACCGGCCAAAAGATGCTGCTGTTCCCTCCAGACGTATCCAAAGGGACAAGCAGCAGTTTGGCACACGAGGAGGAACCCGACTTGCATCCCATCCCAACCTAACCTAACCTAACCTAACCTAACCTAACCTAACCTATTTTGATTTCTCAATGCTTTGAGGACGTCTTCATTGCTATTATACTGTAGGACGTCGTTGAGAATCAAAAGAGGGTCCTTGTTTTTTACCTCTTCAACATTTAGGTGGTTCTCTACCTTTTTGAGTCTTTCCTTTACCTTTTGCCTTTCCTCTTCTGACCCACAGCCAAGTATTACTTTTCTATCTTTTGCTTTTCGTATTCTGTCAACCTTTACCCCTCCCTCCTTCGCGTTTACTGCCTTGCGTATTTTATTTAAAACTTCTCCAGTTTCGGTCTCGTTTTTGGAGGTGACCACTACGGAGTGCAATGCAGTCTGTAGAGAGAACTGCTTTCTAGGTTGACCGGAAACTACACTCGCGTAAGAAGCTCTTTCCATTGTCTCTTGCTGCTTTTTTATGGCTTCATTTAGTTTCTCCATCTTTTCATTGCTTTCCTTTATTAATTTACCATGCTCCTCTAGCTGTTTCCTCAGGTCATCTCTTTCCTGGTTCATTTCAAAGTTTCTTACTGGTTCTTGCTCTATTTCCTGCTTCTTGTCCCTTTCTGTAACCGCTTGGACTCCTTTGTCCAACTGTTTCTTTTCATGTGGTCTTGCCTGACACTTTGTATTGTCTTTGACGGTTTCGGCTTCTTTAATTAGTTGATAGAGTCTTTCTATCGCATGTGTTACCTCAGTTTTGATCTCAGTTTTTATATTTCTAGAGTTGCCTAGATGGAGTTTGGCTTTGGCAACGCATGCTCTAGCTTCAGTAAGTCTGTCTTTGAATTTAGATTGGGATTTACTTGCTTCTAGAGCAGGTGGTGTACCTGAGTTTACATTTAAATTTCCCTTTCCTCCAGGGGAGGTCAGTGGATTTAATTTCCCAGATTCCCAGTCACCTATGCTATTTCTGACATTTTTTGTCATTGTCACATTTAATTGAGAGGACACGGACTTATCAGTCTTCATTGGCGACTTTTGGGTTTCCGTGTTCTCAGTCGATGTTGACTGTCTTGTAGGTGTACGTTGTACGAACATTTTAGACGGAGTTGTCAAAGGGATACGTCAAGTTAAATATAAATCAGTCAAAACAAAGTAAAAGTTTCAAATATTTACAGAATAGCTGATGTAGTCAACCGATAAGCCACACAGGTAAAATAATCAATATTGATCAATGTAATTTATTATGTAGAGTCTGTAGAGTCTAAGCAAATTTAAACTAAAAACTAAAATAGCAGTAAAGTGGCCAATAGGGGCCGGAAGTCACAGACTATCAATAAAATTTGTTTTATTTTTCAAATCTTAAAATTTAGACTCTGCCTAGAGTCCGTCTCTGTAATTAATAACACAAAAATGTTGCTAAATCAACTTACAAAGTAATATAGACCTATACTAACACAGCAAAAACAAAAGAAGTATGAGATTAGGTAAAAAATAAAAATTTGCAAGGTGAGCTCTACGTAGAGTCCGTCTCTATATAAATACAAATAGCTCTGACAAGGCCCTATAACACACAAAAAATCCCGTTAAAAACAGAGCACGGGGGCCAAAGATATAAAACTTTAAAGATTTTCAAAATGGCCGACAAAATGGCCGACAAAAACAAAAAATGCCGTATCTCTGCCAATCTTGGTCCTAGCGAAACGCGGCTTGGACTGGGAATATAAGTACAGTGCGGCGCGTCAACTTGACCAGCTGGATTAAGTCAAAAATTTTGGAACTCTATGTAGAGATTTTACCTCGCTACTCAAAAGAGTAAGTGAGCGCCATAACTATACCCAAAACCCCGTTCCGATCGAACAAATAATTAAAAAGATACAGCAGTTTTAAGATTTCCAAAATGGCGGACAAGATGGCCGCTAAATGTACAACTTTGGCTATTTATAGACGAATATTAGCGTGTTTGGGCTCGTTGGATCGGGCTCACGGAGCTCTGTCTAAATATCTAATAGAAGTTTACAAGTTGAAGGGTGCTGGTCTAATAATAAAATACCCTTCAGTAAATTTATGAAATGGACTGTATTTTTATATTTTTAAGTTAGGATACATTGGTACCATGCTTGTGGCAATAGCGCACACGCAGCTATAATGCTAATGAAATAGGATGTGACGTCAGACTACGTCCTTACAATAATATTGCCATTGCAAATATTTATGTTCTAATCTAGAGGATTCTAACATAGTTGGGGCCTAAGCCAAAAAATAAGCAAATTAGTTTGCTTAGAAAAGGAAAGGGTTAAGATATTTAAACAATATTTCAAGAGTATCCCTTAGATACACAATATAAAAGGTAAATGTTTACGTAAGTTAAGTAACAATCTAGTAATCTTATTACATAAAGAAATTAAAAAACTTATTTTTCTATTTTATTTCTAAGATACCTCCTTAATTATCTATAGGAAGCATACAAACTTTAGCAATGCTAGTTTTCATAACTAAACCATTTTTTGTTTTAATATCAATGGCTCGCACCTTTCCATCACTCCCTGGGTGAACAGCTATAACTCTGGCTATAGGCCAGTTTAGGGGGCTTACATTATGATTTTTTACAATAACCATTGTACCAACCTGTAGATTAGGACGGGAGGCTTGCCACTTCGGGCGACTTTGAAGATTTACAAGGTATTGCTTGTGCCATTGCTTCCAAAATGCCTGCTGTATTTGAGTACACTGATCCCAAAATCTCAATTTATTGGTAGGTACATTAGTGATATCTGGTTCTGGGAACGAAGAGAGGGAGGCACCCGTGAGGAAATGTCCAGGTGTGAGATAAGACATGTCATCAATATCTGACATAATCTTAGGTACCAATGGTCTTGAATTTAAGATTCCTTCCGTCTGTACCATGGCTGTATAAAGAAGTTCATATGTCAAACATTTCTCCCCTACTGCTCTTTTTAAATGATATTTAACACTTTTAATGCCTGCTTCCCATATTCCTGCCCAATGGGGAGAGTAGCTAGGTATAAACTGAAAATTAATTCCTAGAGGGGCAGCAAAATCTTGCACCCTACTTTGATGCTCATTATTTTTATTATTTAAATCATACAACTCTCTTAATTGGTTGTTTGCTCCACGGAAAGTCGCAGCATTATCGCAATGTATGGTCGATGGTATATTACGCCTAGCAATAAATCGTTTTAGGCATGCCAAAAATGTTTCGGTGGTCATATCAGAGGCCAATTCGACATGTATAGCCTTGGTCGCGAAACATACAAATAGGAGGACGTACCCCTTTGAAATTAATACCTTTCTAGCACGAGACTGTTTTATTTGGAAGGGACCCCCATAGTCGATTCCTACTACTTCAAAAGGACGCGCCGCTGTGACTCTCTTATGGGGCAAAGAACCCATTAATTGTGAACTTTGAATGGCCTTTAACCTGAAACATATGATGCATTTATGTGTTACTTGTTTTATTTGATTTATTCCATTAATAAGCCAATATTTTTGATTAAGGTAACTTAGAATTAGCTTTGGCCCAGCGTGCAATAATTTTATGTGGGCGTCGCGGATTATTAGCTGTGTAAAATGTGAACGTTTCGCCAAAATAATAGGGTGCCTTTGTGCGTAAGGAATGTTTGCATTCTGCAGCCTTCCGCCGACGCGAAGAATAGCTTCACTATCCAAGTATGGATTAAGCGATAATAAACAACCCTTTATTGGCTTATTATTGGAAATACATTGGATTTCCTCAGCATAATGTTGTCTTTGTTCACATTTTACAATGACTTTCATCGCATTTTCCAATTCTGATACACTAAGGCTAGGAACAAATTTTTCATGATTTCTTATGTTTTTAGGTGATTTACAATTGTTGTAAAATCTTAAAATGTAGGCAATGACTCTTTGTGTTTTTGATAGAGAAGAGTACTTTGTTAACAAATTTTGTTCAGAGTCAGGTATCAGGTTACCATCAGTACAATTTAGTGAACACCTTTTGATTTCAGGTATGTTAACATTCTCATACATTTTTACAACATTGAATTTCTCATGTCTATATTCAGGGCTTAACATAAAGTTAGGACCTTTCCACCATAATGAATTTTCTTTTAGACAACGGGGTTCGACTCCTCTGGAAAGGCAGTCAGCAGGGTTACAATTTGTGTTTACATAATGCCATTGAAATGACTCTGTATTTTTATTAATATGCTTTATTCGGTTAGCTACATATGCATTCAAGCGGATTGGTTCAATTTTTAACCATGACAATACAATTTGTGAGTCAAGATATAGATGGACATCTATTTTGCCTTTGTCAATTTTTAATAACAGTGTGTTATAGACCTTATTTGCCAGTTGAGAGAGTAAGAGTGCACTATTAAGCTCTAGCCGTGGTGTTGTCAAATTTTTACTAAGCGGATTTACCCTGGATTTAGAGCAAAGCAAGTCCAGAAGCACCGCTCCATCTGACCCGATAACACGGAGATACAAGCAGCAACCATAAGCTCTGCCAGATGCATCTGCAAAGCCTAGCAATTCGACCCTATCATATTCCGACATATCAATGTTTCTAGGTATGGAAATAGTAGGCATGCTTATCAGATCTGATGCAAAGTTTTTCCACCTTTCATTTAAATCGTTCGGTAACTGACTATCCCAGTCGATATTTTCTTTCCAGAGATCTTGAAGAAATAATTTGGCAGTGACCAAAATGGGACCCACTAGCCCTAAGGGATCGAAAAATTTACAGACAAAGCTAAGTACCTCTCTTTTTGTGTATTTACTATTCAAGGATTTCTCTGGGCAGCTAACTTCAATGCTGTCTGACTGAACATTATAGTGCAAGCCTAATGTCTTGACAAATAGGTTGTTATCATGACTGAGGTCAATTTTTTCCAACTGCTGGATGTTCTCAGGAATGCCCTTCAAAACTTCAGGTGAGTTCGAACACCATTTATGTAACTGGAATCCACCCAGACTTAGAAGCTCAATAAGCTCATTTTTTAGCTGTACCAACTCACTTTCCGTATTACAACTGGAATTCACATCATCTACATATGTATTGTATCTTATTGCGGATGCAGCCCTGGGATACCTATCCTCAAATCGATTAGCCAGCTCAATGAGACAGCGTGTCGCTAAATATGACGAACTTTTTAGCCCATATGTGACTGTCTGAAGCTGCAAGCACTCAATAGGATTCATAGGTGATTCTCTCCACAAGATATTTTGAAGTGGACAGTGGGTTGGGTCGAGATTAATATTTCTGAACATTTGTTTGATATCACATATTAAAATAAATTTTCCCAACCGGAACAACACTAATATATTAAACAATTCATTTTGAACTGGTGGTCCGTTTAAGAGTAGGTCATTTAATGAAATTTTATTTTGTGTTAACATGCCACCATCAAAGACAACTCTTAGTTTCGTAGTTTTAGAATGTTCATTGAACACTGGGTGATGAGGCAAGAAATAGACTGATTGATTATCCAAGTCATATTGTGAAATATCAACAAGCCTGGCATGGCCACGCTCAATGTAGTCTTCTATGAAGGCCTTATATTTTAGAAACAAGTCTACGTTTTTCGAAAATCTTTTTTCTAAATTTTTAATCCGCTGCAAGGCAGCAGAAAGCGAGTCGCCTAAGTCAACCTCTTTTAATGGCACCTTCAATGGCAAAGGTACTTGAAATTTATTGTTACTTAATTTTACATTTTGAACAAAGCAGTCCTCTGCTAAATCTGTTTCAGATTTTGATTCTACAAATGTCTCATTAACCTTTTCACAATCCCAGAATTTTTGTAATTGTTGATTAATAGAATCATTATTACAACCACATGTGATTAATGAGACATCAGTATTATCGCAACGTGCAAAATTGCAAAAATATTTGTTAGATTTTGTACTTCCCTGCGGTCGCTCCTCGGTGACGGCTCCCCCCACTACGTAGCCAAACTTAGTGTTAATAAGGTAGGGACCGTTGAGGGCGAGCGGGATACGCTCACGGAGTAGCACCTGGAAAAATATGTCAGCAGCTAAGAGCATGTGTATAGGAGCTGGTGCATGAAAGCTGGCATCGGCAAGGTTAATATGCGAGGGAATGTGCAGGTGAGCCACATCAACAAGTTGATGAGGTAATGTGCAGGTGATTTTTTTTACAACAGAGCAAGACACAGGCATACTAAATGAATTTTTGGATGCATGGACTTCAAATTCAGCCACTGTATTTAAATTATTTGAACCCTCACAAACACCAACAACCATGTGCGACTTATCAAGCTTTGTGCAGTCAATTTTATCAGCTATCTCCTTGGTGATCATAGAAACTTCGCTGCCAGAATCAAGGACGGCTCGGACATACAGCTCGCTACCATCTTTGGTGAATAACTTCACTGAAACTGTAGGTAATAAGACCTGTTTGCTGTCATTACTATTGCTATTGAGCAATGAGACCTGTGGCGAAGAAGCTGGACCCTCTGATAGCATCACATCATCAGCGTCATCATGAAGTAAGCTATTATGCTTGCCCTTGCATTTAGCGCATTTGAACCTGAAGAAGCACTTATTAGTGTGTTGATTTAAGCAAAGCTTACATCTTTTGGTCTCCTCGATGAACTTTAATCTTTGATTTATTGTTGCCGTTTTAAATTTAGGGCATTTAAAAATTTTATGGTCAGAGGAGTGGCAAAACTCACATGTTTCCTTCCTTGTTAGGAGGCTGGTCCGCTGAGAAGTTCTAGCAGGACTACCAGTGATGCTGCCTGTACCCCCGTACTTCCTGTTTGATGAATCGGTAGCTTCCAAGGCTAAAGCCTTTTTTTCTAAAAAGGTTAAAAGGTGGTTTATGTCATGGGGAAAGTCCTTGGCATTACCTTGCTCTAAATAATAAGACCTAACTGTATAGTGGTCGATTTTTCTGGTTAACATAGGAACCAACAAGGCATCCCAGTGATGGACTGGCTGTTTGAGACTTTCAAGTGCACTCAAACTCTGCTTGACTTGAGCAATAAAGGACCTCAACGACTCAGCGGTACACTTTGTGACAGGATTTATATCTAAAATATAATTTACATGCTGTGTGACAGTTTTGTTTACATTATCATATCTGTCTGACAGTAACTTTAGTGCTTGTTCGTAATTATCATTCTCTAAGGTTAAGTTTTTAATTAAGTCTAGGGGTTCTCCACTTAAATACATTCTTAAATAGTACAATTTTTGTAGGTTTGACAAGGTTTTATCACAGTGAATTAAACTGTTGTACAGATTTATGAAGGGATAGTACTCACCATCTTTTCCTTCGAATTTTTTAATTTCTATTTTAGGTAATTTTGTACAAATAGAGGTGGGGCGGTCAGGCGGCAACGGCGAGGACACTGGAACACATCTTTCCTTGATAGCCTTCTGTAACAAGGATAGGGCTACCAGGTACTTTTCCTCATAATCTTGGTAGACGGATATTGACTCTCGCCTACTGGCTTTTTGTTCGTCTCCAAGTGATGTAATTTTAATATTTAATTCTTTGAATTCACTAAAATTGTCTTTCAGATGTTGTAATTTTACCTGTAGGAGCTCCAACGAAGCGCCTTCCAGTTCGGTTTTATTGTTGCACAAATTAAAGATTTTGGTAATTGTGCCCTTTGTTGCGCCCCTGGCCACTATCCACTTTTCCTTGTCTTCCATTGTTGCACAATAGTTTTTAAGTACAGAGCCTTTACAATACTTAAGGACTTAGATAATTATAATATTAAACTATGAATGAAACGCAATTATCACGAAACCAAAGTAAAGTAACGCAAGCAAGATGGCGACAAATGACAAACGAAATTGAAACAATTTTCTGGTCCACCAATCACAACAAAAGTTCACACTCACTATATGCGTCATCAAGCACCAATCAGCGTCGTTCCGGCGAGCAGGAACCAATCAGCGCGAGAATATCGTGGCGCGGAAGGAAGTGTTATACTCTTTGGCAAGACAAGAACCAACTTGTTACTTGGTGTTGTAGCGCAACGTGGAAAATGGACGGAATGTAACCTTTTTACGTAATTTACGCACAACGTTTTCACACACAATTTTGTTTCCCACAATTCATAATTATTATCTTGAAAATTTTTATTGTTTTGCACGCAGATCAAAAACTTGTATAGGTACAAGATATGTATGACGTGACGATTAAGTCGTAGTAGGTAGGTACTTTGTAGGTCACCACGACTTCCTCCGGGCACAACGACGTAAATTGAGGATAAATACCTTGGTTAGGTTATAGACCAAACCTAGGGGCGTCGGTGAACGTAGTCCAATAGCAGACGACGGCACGATGCACTTCCCAGCTCAATTGCAAGCTGGGTTTCCCTCGGATTCACTCAGCACGTGGATCACTTTTACGGTCGATGCACTAATTAACTTCAACCATAAGGTTGAACTGTCAACTTGAAGGTTCGAAGGGCCAACTTGAAGGGTGCTGGTCTAATAATAAAATACCCTTCAGTAAATTTATGAAATGGACTGTATTTTTATATTTTTAAGTTAGGATACATTGGTACCATGCTTGTGGCAATAGCGCACACGCAGCTATAATGCTAATGAAATAGGATGTGACGTCAGACTACGTCCTTACAATAATATTGCCATTGCAAATATTTATGTTCTAATCTAGAGGATTCTAACACAAGTAATTTTTCCCCGATTTAATATTTACAAAAAACCACCTTAAACACATAAAAAATACACAAAAAGTAGGATAAAAGTCTTAACAGTAGGTATAAAAATAAACAAAAAATTACGGTTAGTCTACGTACACACACTTATTTTTACAAATAAACGTTATTGTCCGGAGAGTAGAAATAGGGGTAGCACGTTTTCAACCCTTATAAAGAAAAATTTATATTTTAAAAACCGTGCAGAGAAAATGTTCAAATTTTAAGGGTTGATGAAAACACATAAAGTCTATAAAAAAGTCAAATAAAAATGGTAGGTCGCCGATCGCGTTTGACAGATACAAAATTTTGAAATTTCAAAGTTTTTTGAAAGATTAATAACTTTTCCAAAAATAAACTTTTTTCAAAAATAAAAACTGTTTTGAACTGGGCTCACCATTGTTCACAAAACTGTATCTTTCAAATCAGCCGCAACCTTCTGCTTCCCGGACCACGTGGCCACGTGGTTTTCGGTTTTCCAGGAATATCTTCCCCCCGGCTGGGGGGAAAAATCCGAAAATTGGCAGGAATGTGGTCCACTACGGCGCCGATGATTTAGCTTCAAAAAACAGGTAGGTCACAGCGACTCAGCTGGTGCCGCACGCGGTGAAAGTTTTGAAATTTATATAAAATACACTTTTTTCTTAATTACAAATTTTCCGGAAAATCCTCGGAAAAACTATTTACACCAAACGATAGGTATTCACTTTTCGCGTGTAACGGTGTATCGCACATCACTGTAACTTTAAGGAATCCAATTTTAGTCAATTTTTGAAGAAAATTTTTTGCGCGGAGCGCCCTTAAAAGTGTGCGTACTGCGCGGGGGGTGGCGCGCAACTGGGTTAGGTTAGGTTAGGTTAGGTTTTTTTTTTTTGCTGTTTGTACACTGCTGCAGCTTTAGCGCATACATTATCCACGTGCTTATTGAAGGTTAACCCTCGGTCTTTGGTCAGTCCTAAAAGCTTAATCTCCTCCGCCATGGCAATGTCTATCCCGCCCATGGGTCTACACCCAGAAGTTATTAGATCCATATACACTGCTGCGGTGGAACCCATCGTTCTGTACGCATTGAGCGCCTGGGCACCAACTTCTAATAAGGTCGGAGTACGGAAGAGACTGGATGCAATGCAACGAAGCTTTGCCCAGAAACTTTGCCGTGCATACCGGACGGTCTCTCTGAGCTCAGCACTGTTACTGGCGGGAATACTCCCTCTCGATCTCCGAATCAAGGAGTCGGCCTCGCTGTACGAGGCAAGGAGAGGGGTACCCGTGCCGGGGCTGGGCGGCAGAGAGATCGAGCAAATGGCACCGGCAATATATGCACCACATCCCGCGGAAATGAGCAGCTTGCGGGTGGGACGCCTGGTAGACGAAGACCAATACAAAAACCATTGCCATTATAAAGTGCGCATTTTCACAGATGGTAGTCAAATTGAGGGTAAAGTTGGGGCCGCCCTTTCCATCTGGGCTGGTCGCACTAGCTGAATGGGACCGTAGGTATAAGACTGGAACAACGGCCTCTATAACAAAATTGTTTTTCCCAGACGCGATAGATGCATATAGAACTGTCCGTGAGATACCAATGACTAAGGAATTGACGCAAGCACTTACGGTGCATGGTGGGTTCTCCGAGTACCTGACCAGGTTCGGGTGCAAGGAGAACAAATCATGCATCTGTGACCCCGCGGAGGACGAGACAGTCCCCCACCTGCTTATAGACTGCCCTGTTTTTGTCAGAGAACGATTTGAAATTGAGCAAGAGACAAATATTAAAATTAAGTTACAAAATTTACCAGAACTCAAAAGAGACAAAAAATATAGACAGTTGTTTATTAAATTCATAGTAAAAATAGTTAAAATAGCATGTAAAAGAAACAAGTCGGATTAATAAATTATGATTATATAATATATTGATATATATTAGGATAGTCATAGAAAAAGTTTAAGATAAGTTTATCAAAATTGTAAGATAAATAACTGCATGTATTGTTCTAAATATAGTAATGTAAATAAAACTGTATACCCTGTACGCTCCCTTGCAAATAAATTATCATGTATTTGTATACTGAGCTATACATAAACATATAAAACTCAAAAGCAATTAAAACCAAAATAGTAATAAGTATAAATATAATATCATGTATCTATATACAGTCACAACATTTACACTGAATAATAAAAAACAAATACACATACCAGCAATGACAACACTATAATAATATGTTGCTCATGACCCATCCAATAGAATAAAAATCGAAAGATCCAAAAGTGTTCTGATGTAAAAAAGTCTCTGACATCCATATCAGAGGAAAACAGACGAACAAACATTCAAAAAAAAAAAAAAAAAAAACTTGAAAATGGCGATTCGCAGCAGAGACAACACCGTCGTGAGGGCACTGTCGGGCGGGGAGGAGGCGGAAAGGCACTTGCAACCGCAGCCTGGTAGTTCGACGGGTCCTTTGCAATAGGTTAAATATAGTATGGAATAATTTTAACACTAGGCACCCTAACAGTTTTATTTCTCATTTAAAATTGATTGTTTGTCTTTAATTCTTTCCAAATTGCATGTGTATACCATATCTATATTAATATTTAAATCATAATTGTTTCTTTGTATCCTTGTTTTGTTTTGTGATTTGCATGTATAATATACCTATATTAATAAGAATAATAAAAAAAAAGAATATATAAAAAAAAGAGATAAAAAAACAAGAAAAAAAAAATAATAAAAAAATAATAAAAAAAATAATAAAAAATTAAAAAATAAATAAATAAATAAATAAAAATAAATAAATAATAATATATATATATATAAAGTAGCAATAATGTTTAATCTAAAAAAGGCACGGACGATTTGTCCGTGGAGTCATAATTGTAAAAGCAGCTCGGAAAGGTTTAGTCAGTAAGAGTCTGACACTACCTGGGCCCTCCATTCCCAGGTGTCCATGAGGATTACCCTCCAGCTGCTTATTTAAAAAAAAAAAAAAAAAACCTAACCTAACCTAACCTAACCTAACCCAGTTGCGCGCCACCCCCCGCGCAGTACGCACACTTTTAAGGGCGCTCCGCGCAAAAAATTTTCTTCAAAAATTGACTAAAATTGGATTCCTTAAAGTTACAGTGATGTGCGATACACCGTTACACGCGGAAAGTGAATACCTATCGTTTGGTGTAAATAGTTTTTCCGAGGATTTTCCGGAAAATTTGTAATTAAGAAAAAAGTGTATTTTATATAAATTTCAAAACTTTCACCGCGTGCGGCACCAGCTGAGTCGCTGTGACCTACCTGTTTTTTGAAGCTAAATCATCGGCGCCGTAGTGGACCACATTCCTGCCAATTTTCGGATTTTTCCCCCCAGCCGGGGGGAAGATATTCCTGGAAAACCGAAAACCACGTGGCCACGTGGTCCGGGAAGCAGAAGGTTGCGGCTGATTTGAAAGATACAGTTTTGTGGACAATGGTGAGCCCAGTTCAAAACAGTTTTTATTTTTGAAAAAAGTTTATTTTTGGAAAAGTTATTAATCTTTCAAAAAACTTTGAAATTTCAAAATTTTGTATCTGTCAAACGCGATCGGCGACCTACCATTTTTATTTGACTTTTTTATAGACTTTATGTGTTTTCATCAACCCTTAAAATTTGAACATTTTCTCTTGCACGGTTTTTAAAATATAAATTTTTCTTTATAAGGGTTGAAAACGTGCTACCCCTATTTCTACTCTCCGGACAATAACGTTTATTTGTAAAAATAAGTGTGTGTACGTAGACTAACCGTAATTTTTTGTTTATTTTTATACCTACTGTTAAGACTTTTATCCTACTTTTTGTGTATTTTTTATGTGTTTAGGGTGGTTTTTTGTAAATATTAAATCGGGGAAAAATTACTTGTAAACTTTTATTAGATATTTAGACAGAGCTCCGTGAGCCCGATCCAACGAGCCCAAACACGCTAATATTCGTCTATAAATAGCCAAAGTTGTACATTTAGCGGCCATCTTGTCCGCCATTTTGGAAATCTTAAAACTGCTGTATCTTTTTAATTATTTGTCCGATCGGAACGGGGTTTTGGGTATAGTTATGGCGCTCACTTACTCTTTTGAGTAGCGAGGTAAAATCTCTACATAGAGTTCCAAAATTTTTGACTTAATCCAGCTGGTCAAGTTGACGCGCCGCACTGTACTTATATTCCCAGTCCAAGCCGCGTTTCGCTAGGACCAAGATTGGCAGAGATACGGCATTTTTTGTTTTTGTCGGCCATTTTGTCGGCCATTTTGAAAATCTTTAAAGTTTTATATCTTTGGCCCCCGTGCTCTGTTTTTAACGGGATTTTTTGTGTGTTATAGGGCCTTGTCAGAGCTATTTGTATTTATATAGAGACGGACTCTACGTAGAGCTCACCTTGCAAATTTTTATTTTTTACCTAATCTCATACTTCTTTTGTTTTTGCTGTGTTAGTATAGGTCTATATTACTTTGTAAGTTGATTTAGCAACATTTTTGTGTTATTAATTACAGAGACGGACTCTAGGCAGAGTCTAAATTTTAAGATTTGAAAAATAAAACAAATTTTATTGATAGTCTGTGACTTCCGGCCCCTATTGGCCACTTTACTGCTATTTTAGTTTTTAGTTTAAATTTGCTTAGACTCTACAGACTCTACATAATAAATTACATTGATCAATATTGATTATTTTACCTGTGTGGCTTATCGGTTGACTACATCAGCTATTCTGTAAATATTTGAAACTTTTACTTTGTTTTGACTGATTTATATTTAACTTGACGTATCCCTTTGACAACTCCGTCTAAAATGTTCGTACAACGTACACCTACAAGACAGTCAACATCGACTGAGAACACGGAAACCCAAAAGTCGCCAATGAAGACTGATAAGTCCGTGTCCTCTCAATTAAATGTGACAATGACAAAAAATGTCAGAAATAGCATAGGTGACTGGGAATCTGGGAAATTAAATCCACTGACCTCCCCTGGAGGAAAGGGAAATTTAAATGTAAACTCAGGTACACCACCTGCTCTAGAAGCAAGTAAATCCCAATCTAAATTCAAAGACAGACTTACTGAAGCTAGAGCATGCGTTGCCAAAGCCAAACTCCATCTAGGCAACTCTAGAAATATAAAAACTGAGATCAAAACTGAGGTAACACATGCGATAGAAAGACTCTATCAACTAATTAAAGAAGCCGAAACCGTCAAAGACAATACAAAGTGTCAGGCAAGACCACATGAAAAGAAACAGTTGGACAAAGGAGTCCAAGCGGTTACAGAAAGGGACAAGAAGCAGGAAATAGAGCAAGAACCAGTAAGAAACTTTGAAATGAACCAGGAAAGAGATGACCTGAGGAAACAGCTAGAGGAGCATGGTAAATTAATAAAGGAAAGCAATGAAAAGATGGAGAAACTAAATGAAGCCATAAAAAAGCAGCAAGAGACAATGGAAAGAGCTTCTTACGCGAGTGTAGTTTCCGGTCAACCTAGAAAGCAGTTCTCTCTACAGACTGCATTGCACTCCGTAGTGGTCACCTCCAAAAACGAGACCGAAACTGGAGAAGTTTTAAATAAAATACGCAAGGCAGTAAACGCGAAGGAGGGAGGGGTAAAGGTTGACAGAATACGAAAAGCAAAAGATAGAAAAGTAATACTTGGCTGTGGGTCAGAAGAGGAAAGGCAAAAGGTAAAGGAAAGACTCAAAAAGGTAGAGAACCACCTAAATGTTGAAGAGGTAAAAAACAAGGACCCTCTTTTGATTCTCAACGACGTCCTACAGTATAATAGCAATGAAGACGTCCTCAAAGCATTGAGAAATCAAAATGGTAACATATTCGAAAATCTTGACAAGCAGGATGATAGGATCGAAGTACGATACAGGAAATCAACAAGAAATCCCCTCCTCTGCCACATTATCGTGAGAGTGTCTTCCACAATATGGAATCGAACACTAGAGGCAGAAACGGTACACATCGATCTGCAAAAAATCAAAGTAGCGGATCAATCTCCGCTTATTCAGTGTTCTCTCTGTCTCGGGTATGGCCACGGCAGGCGTTTTTGCAAAGAAACGATAGAAAAATGTAGCCATTGTGGAGGACCTCACATGAAAGTAGAATGTGCTGACTGGCTCGCTGGCGCAACCCCGTCATGTTGCAATTGCACGCAAGCAAAACTTGACGTGACTGAGCACAGTGCATTCAGTCGAGACTGTCCAACAAGAAGGCGGTGGGATGCGTTAGCGCGATCCGCAATAGCATATTGCTAAAGGCAACCTTGAAGATAACGCTGCAACAAACAGAAGCACCCCACTCAAAGAAAGACCATATGTAGTCATACAGGCCAACCTTCAGAGGAAACAGTTAGCGACCAATGAGCTCATGTTAGAAGCAAGTAAAAGAAAAGTTGCCTTGACGCTGCTTCAGGAACCGTATGTCGGTGGAGCTAGGAGTATGAAGGACTACAGCGGAGCAAGAATTTTTCAAAGTATGGATCCGGGTGAGGGAACTGTCAAAGCATCAATAGCTGTGTTTGAGGAAGACATAGA
The DNA here is from genome assembly GCA_947284805.1 of Coleophora flavipennella. NCBI lineage: Eukaryota > Metazoa > Arthropoda > Insecta > Lepidoptera > Coleophoridae > Coleophora > Coleophora flavipennella. The sequence continues at coordinate 21,580,871 of OX369255.1, read as the reverse complement.
TATTATACAATTCCCAAAACTTACCTCAAATAACATTGCTGTGGGTAAAATCCGAACCAGTGCGTGGGAGATTGCTGTAGTTTCATTCTACTTTGAACCGGACCAGCCTATAGATCCATACCTGGAGCAGCTCAGAAAAATATATATAGAGATTGGTCCTACAAGAGTTATTATAGGAGGCGACACAAATGCGAAAAGCACCTGGTGGGGTAGCGAAAAAGTAGACCACAGAGGGGAAGAGATGTCTGGCTTCCTAGAGGAGATCGGTTTGCAGGTACTAAATGTGGGGGACACCCCTACCTTTGAAACAATCAGAGGGGATAAGACATATACCAGCTATGTAGACGTAACGGCCTGCTCAGAGGACTTGCTAAATCTGGTGGAGGACTGGGTAGTGGACAACGGGATAGTTAGCTCGGACCACAATAGCATTATTTTCAAAATTAGATTAAAAAAGTCTGAAAGAATCGAAATCAAACGAACAACAAGAATATACAAAACTAAAAAGGTAAATTGGAGTCAGTTTCATGAGAAACTGGACCAACTTAAAGCAGAAAATAAAATAACTATAGATGAAACAAATAAAATAGAAACAAGAGAAGAATTAGAAAACATGGTTGGAATCTTCACAAAAACTGTAACTGAAACATGTCAAAAAGTGATCCCCAAAAAGATAAATAAAAGTAAAATTAACTTGCCATGGTGGAACGGTGAACTCGCTGCGCTGAAGAAAGACGCAGTCACAAAGAAACGTAGAATCCGATGCGCAGCACCAGTTCGAAGAGCAAAGGTCGTCGAGGAGTACCTGCAAGCAAAAGAAAAGTATGAAAACAAAGCAAAGAAAGCTCAAATAGACAGCTGGAAAAACTTCTGTGGAAAACAAGATAGAGAGGGCCTGTGGGAGGGCATCTATAGAGTAATAGGAAGAACCACTAAAAGACACGAAGATCTACCGTTAGTGAAAGATGGGGTAGAGATTGGCTTGAAAGATTCGGCGAGGGTACTAGCAGAGGTGCTTTACCCGGAAGATGAAGAACTGCAAGACAACTCTGAACATCAGCAAATCCGAGAAAGGGCTAACCAATTAAATGCGACTGATCAAGATGAACAACTTGATCCGCCATTTACAATGGTAGAGCTAGAAAATGCAGTAAAGAGCTTTAATCCCAAGAAAGCACCTGGAGCCGATGGTCTTACAGCCGATATATGTATGCAGGTCATTCTCAGAGATCCGGAGTTTTTCCTATCATTGGCAAACAAATGCCTGTCCTTGGGGCTGTTTCCCACTATCTGGAAACATGCCACAGTAGTAGTCCTTAGGAAGCCCGGAAAGGCTGACTACACTAACCCCAGGTCCTATAGACCTATAGGGTTGCTGCCAGTGATGGGAAAGATTCTAGAAAAAATGACCGTTGGCAGATTAAAGTGGCATCTTCTTCCTAAAATGAGCGCTCGCCAATACGGCTTTATGCCTCAAAAGAGTACCGAAGACTCCCTCTATGACCTAATGAGCTATATAAAAAGCAAGCTGAAATCAAAAAAATTGGTGACAATGGTTTCACTGGACATAGAGGGAGCCTTTGATAACGCTTGGTGGCCGACTATAAGGCTGAGACTAGCCGAAGAAAAGTGCCCTATCAACTTAAGGAGACTGATTGATAGCTATCTGGCCCAGAGAACAGTCGGAGTCAGATATGGCGGTATAGAATACACAAAAAGCACCAATAAAGGTTGTGTCCAGGGCTCAATAGGCGGTCCAATTCTCTGGAATCTCATACTTGACCCATTGCTAAAGGCACTAGAAAAACGAGGAGACTATAGTCAGGCATTTGCTGACGATGTTGTACTGGTCTTTGATGGAGATACAGCCCTAGAGATCGAAAATCAGGCCAATGCTACTCTCGCCTATGTGCGGAATTGGGGTGTCAAAAACAAGCTAAACTTTGGACCGCAAAAAACAAAAGCCATGGTCTTAACCAAAAAACTGAAGTATGACATCCCAAGGCTGCATATGGGTGGAATAGAGATCGAAATGTCGGAAGAATTAAAACTCCTAGGGCCAAAAATTTACCACAAGCTTACGTTCAACAGCCACGCTGCAAGTGTCTGTCTGAAAGCGCTGAATGTATATAAACAGCTGTCGAGAGCCGCAAAAATTAGCTGGGGTCTTCACCCGGAGGTCATACGACTTATATATACCGCAACGGTGGAACCCGTAATAATGTATGCTGCTAGTGTTTGGGCACCGGCAACTAAAAAACTGGGAGTGCAAAAGCTTTTGAACACAGTCCAAAGGGGCTTCGCCCAGAAGTTGACTAGAGCCTATAGGACCGTATCTTTAAACTCAGCACTGGTACTGGCTGGGGTACTACCACTCGACCTCCGAATTCAAGAAGCAGCAGCTCTGTATGAGGCTCGGAGGGGGGTGCCACGGCCGACACTGGAATACGAGGAGGTGGAGCGGCCTATCGCTTTTGCCAAGTTTCCTCACCCTGCACAGCATACGCGCCTGAGATTTATGAGTCTAGTGGACAAGCAAGAAGTAGATAACTGCAACAAGCAAACAATAAGAATATTTACTGACGGCAGTAAAATAGAGGGTAAGGTTGGGGCAGCATTGTCCATTTGGGATAACCAAGCTGAGACCAAAGCTCTTAAGCTAAAGTTGTCATCTTACTGCACGGTTTATCAGGCAGAACTTCTAGCCGTATGCGTAGCCACAAGAGAAATACTTAAACACAAGGAAAGATGCTTTGGTATATACAGTGACTCGCGCTCTGCGCTGGAGACAGTGACAAACCACGACACAACTCATCCCTTAGCAGCTGAAACGCGTAACAACTTGAAAAGCTGCGCCCTCTAGAACAAGGATGTATCCTTGTATTGGATCAAAGCACATGTGGGCCTTGAAGGCAATGAGAGAGCCGATACACTGGCCAAAATAGCCGCGCTTAAACTCAAAACAAAGCCCAATTACGGCCTATGCCCTGTATCATTCGTCAAGAGAACGATTCGCATGTCTTCTCTTGACGAATGGAATCGGAGGTATAAATCGGGTACTACGGCGTCCACCACAAAGATTTTCTTCCCAGATGCCTTGCAAGCATATAAAATTGTAAATAAACTCCAACCAACCGGTGTAGCCACACAGGTATTGACGGGGCATGGTGGGTTCTCTGAGTACCTGAATAGGTTCGGGTGTAAGGGGAGTCCATCATGCATATGTGATCCTGATTGCGAGGAATCTGTAGTACACGTAATTTTTGAGTGTCCGGTGTATGGTCTGGAGAGATACGAAACAGAACACTTAATAGGTGAGAAGATTCAGATTGAAAATGTGGGCACAATCATGCAGGATGATATAAAACGTAAAATATTCCTAAATTTTTGTACCAAATTAACATTAAAAGTAAATAAAAGAAATAGATAGTTAAGTTATGTTACATATGTATATTGAGTTATACATATCTTAAGCATATAAGGAATAGCAGTAAGAAAATTTAACAGAAACGTGTACAAAAATTGTAATAATAGGCAAAATTAGAAAAAAGGATATGTAAATAAAATATCGTGTGTTTGTATACTGAGTTATATATAAACATAATATAAAAACTGAAAAGCAATTAAAACTAAGAATAGTAATAAGTATAATTATATCATGTATCTATATACAGTCACAACATCTACACTGAAGAATAAAAAACAAATACACATACCTGCAATGACAACACTATAATAATATGTTGCTCATGACCCACCCAGTATACCTAATAAAAGTCGAAAGATCCAAAAGTGTTCTGATGCAAAAAGTCTCTGACATCCATGTCAGAAAAAAAAACAAAAGAACAAACCAAAAAAAAAAAAAAAACCTAACCTAACCTAACCTAACCTAACCTTTACACAGGAATTTATAGTAAAAATCGCAAGAACGCCTTATAAACGTGTTTTTAGCATAATTGTTATGACTGAATGAGATGTGGAATGTGTGTTTTGAACGTGTGGATATACGTGGAATTTTAAAAGTATCTTTTTCAAGAAGTGATTCAGAGTCGATATAATTATTTATGATTGTAAAAAGAAACATAGTGTGTAAGTACTTACTTCTAACTCGTAGAGGTTAGATTTTATGCGTAGCAGCACTGGTTTTGTAATCTAGGAAATAATTACAAGTTTTATAGTCAAGTGATTTAAAAAAAATGTATCTTTTCTATGCGATCAACATGTACGGCATACTGTGGGCTCCAGACTACACTTCCAAACTCCAGAACACTCCGTACATAAGAATTGAATAATATTTTTAATGTATTACTATTTTTAAATGGTTTGCCTAATCGTAGGATAAGGCCAAGTGTTTTGTATGCCTTAGCTTAAAATTTTGTCAATGTGGATGTTGAAGTGCAGTTTGGCATCCAGAGTGACACTTAAGTCTCGTATCGAATGAACGCGTTGTATAACTTGACCTGAAAGACTATTATTTGAGATTATGGGATTGTTCTTCCGGGTAAAGGTTATTGTATAGCACTTCTCTGCGTTAAGAAATAGTTGATTGAGCAATACTCTTTGCTCAAATCTTTCTAAATAATTTTGCATTTCTAAACAATCCTCCTGTGAAAGAACAACTTTAAAGATTTTGGTGTCATCTGCGTTAAGTAAGTAACAAGAGTTTCTAAAGCATTCTTCAACATCATTTACGTACAGTGTTGAAGTGCAGTTTGGCATCCAGAGTGACACTTAAGTCTCGTATCGAATGAACGCGTTGTATAACTTGACCTGAAAGACTATTATTTGAGATTATGGGATTGTTCTTCCGGGTAAAGGTTATTGTATAGCACTTCTCTGCGTTAAGAAATAGTTGATTGAGCAATACTCTTTGCTCAAATCTTTCTAAATAATTTTGCATTTCTAAACAATCCTCCTGTGAAAGAACAACTTTAAAGATTTTGGTGTCATCTGCGTTAAGTAAGTAACAAGAGTTTCTAAAGCATTCTTCAACATCATTTACGTACAGTGTAAAAAGAAAAGGTCCTAAGTGGGGACCTTGTGGAATCCCTGAAGGTATCTTAAGGAATCTGGAACAATACCCTTTTAGTGCTTATAATATACAATTCTTATAATATAACAATACCTTTTCTTTTTACACTGTACGTAAATGATGTTGAAGAATGCTTTAGAAACTCTTGTTACTTACTTAACGCAGATGACACCAAAATCTTTAAAGTTGTTCTTTCACAGGAGGATTGTTTAGAAATGCAAAATTATTTAGAAAGATTTGAGCAAAGAGTATTGCTCAATCAACTATTTCTTAACGCAGAGAAGTGCTATACAATAACCTTTACCCGGAAGAACAATCCCATAATCTCAAATAATAGTCTTTCAGGTCAAGTTATACAACGCGTTCATTCGATACGAGACTTGATGTCACTCTGGATGCCAAACTGCACTTCAACATCCACATTGACAAAATTTTAAGCTAAGGCATACAAAACACTTGGCCTTATCCTACGATTAGGCAAACCATTTAAAAATAGTAATACATTAAAAATATTATTCAATTCTTATGTACGGAGTGTTCTGGAGTTTGGAAGTGTAGTCTGGAGCCCACAGTATGCCGTACATGTTGATCGCATAGAAAAGATACATTTTTTTTTAAATCACTTGACTATAAAACTTGTAATTATTTCCTAGATTACAAAACCAGTGCTGCTACGCATAAAATCTAACCTCTACGAGTTAGAAGTAAGTACTTACACACTATGTTTCTTTTTACAATCATAAATAATTATATCGACTCTGAATCACTTCTTGAAAAAGTTACTTTTAAAATTCCACGTATATCCACACGTTCAAAACACACATTCCACATCTCATTCAGTCATAACAATTATGCTAAAACACGTTTATAAGGCGTTCTTGCGATTTTTACTATAAATTCCTGTGTAATGTTGACATATTTGGCGATAGTATCAAAACATATAAAAGAAAAGTGTGCGAAATGTTAAACAACAAAGTTTAAGCGAGGCAATTTTTATTTATTTATATTTATAAGTAATTTAGAAAAATCTGTATTTCTTTTTTTTACTCTTACATCATATAAAATCGTTACACGTGATAGACTCGCGTAGACGAACATACACTGCACATTGTGCAATCTTATCAACTTGATCACTTGTTATTAGCGAAACCAACGTGTTTTTTGTTTGTTATCAATTAATGGACCTGTAGGTCTTTTTGTGTTATGTTTTTGTAAAATGTATTTGTTTAAGACTGTTTGTGTCCTAAATAAATAAAAATAAATAGTTTGGTTCCTGGCTGGACCGAGCCTGACGCATTTTATTTGTCAGTTGTAATGACCCAGCAATGAATCATGTAGCTTTCAAGCTGATAAAGTTCGATTCATAGCACGACGACATGATGGTGCAGGCATAGGCAGCATTACGGGCCACTAATGGCGGCTGAGCGCTGCCGCTCGCTGTACGAGCGAGGCGCGAGGCGCGGGGCGCGATCGCATCGCGCGCGCATTACCGCGCTATCGCACTTCCCCCCCGCCCCCGCCCCCAGCCGCACGATCCGTACCGCGCGTTATGCCTTCCGTCCCCGCTTCCGCCCGCCCGCCCGCCGCCAGCCCGCCGCCCGCCGCGCGCCGCCCGCCGCCGTGCACCGCGGCGCGCATCGGCGCGTGGCGATGTGAATGTGTCATATGTACTTTTTAGGGTCCCGTACACCCAAAGTGTCACCGACGGGATCCTATTCTATTACTGAGCTTCCGCTCCGCTGTTTGACGTTCTGTCCGTCTGTTTATCTGTCAGCGAGCTGTATTTCGTGAACCTTAACCTCTCAACTGTCAAGCCTTAATAACTCCCACCCTCCCTGTGTGTCGCAACCGCCAGATGGACAGTGAGTTTTTTTATTTTGCCGCCTGGCGGAATGCGACCGACGAGTGGTAAGAAGAAAGTTAAAATTTTCACAGAATGTGTATTTCTATAGCCACTGTAACAATCAAGTGCGACTCGGGGTCACACAAACAAGGTTCCGCACTAAAACTTTAACTACCAACAGTACAAGACCTCTATGTACATATTTTGGTCTAGGTAAATAGGGGTCTACTTATTCTGTAGGAATTAAATTTTTTCTGTGAGAATGGAAGGTCTTTAGATTTTCTCAATTTTCCTGTAATCTATGTATTCAACCTCATGATTTTTTAAAGATTTTAGATTTTTTAGATTTTAGATTTGCTCAGTAGTTTCGGAGATAAAGGGGGAATGCTCTATTTTCCCTTTAGTCTGTTTTCGTAATTGGCTACAAAATAAGAATTATTTTTCGCTGCTTCGTAATAAATTATAGAACAAGAATTTATTTGCCGTTTCCGTAATCGAGTTTTGTAATTAACTACGAAATAGGATTTTTTTCTGTGTTCGTAGTGAATTGGCTACGAAAGAGGAATTGTTTTTCGCTGCTTCTTAAATAACTATCAAACAAGAATTAATTTGTCGTTTCCGTAATCGAGTTTCGTAATTTAATAATCCCACCAAATTGGAACTGGTGAACCTACTCTCAAGGCTGCTGTCGCAAAAGAGTTCGAAGAGCCTCCCTCACTCTTGTGTTAATCCTGGCGGAGCTTGTGCATGGAAAGGATCTCGGATCCACGCAATGTCTGGTCTTTAGCGACCCAGTTTTAATGTAGTTTACTGCACCAATGACACATTCTAGTACTTGGTTCAGTTCAGAGCTTTTTTTTTTTTTTTTTTTTATTGCCTTTAGTGACTTTGATGCAAGAGCTTCTCTATGGATTTCCTGGTTTTGCATGATGACAGAGGATCGACTCACGGCACCCCTTTTTACTTTGTACGGCGCACCAGGGCGCCGCGGCACACACTTTAGGAACCCCTGGGTTAGACCATAATTGTAAGGTCTAAGCTGTCCCGTAATTGATCAATTGTGTTTTTTTGTGACAAGTTACATATTAAAACAAGTTTTCTCTCATTAAATTGATTCCATTGGGTATTTTAATTAAATGAAAACACCGATATTCTGGACATGGATCTCCCCCAAAGATCACAACTGTCGGTCTTTGACCGCCTTCATCCAGCGATCCTTGAGGGAGACCCTGTCCAGCAGTAGACGTCTATCGGTTGACATGATGATGATGATTCATATTAAGCATTGCAGAAGTAATAAAAGCAATTTTTACTGACGAGATTTGAAGTCGGTTAAAATGCTGAAACTTTCTCCTAAGTGAAACACTTTTCTAAAAATTGCATCAAAATTGGTTCAGCCAAACGCGAGATAATTGCGGACAAAAACACATACATACAGGTCAAACAAAAAACCTTCTTTTTTGAAGACGGTTAATAAATAAAATAGTTGGAACCATGGAATACAGCAATTCTTGCGCACAGGCTTTGCTCTTCTTGGGACACTGTGTGTTCCACTCACCGCGTCACCGCGTCACCGCATCATCCACCGCACGCTTGCCATCGCACCGCGCACCGCGCACCGCGCACCGGCTGTCTGTGGCGCTTGTTTTCATAGTTTTAATTTATTTTTTAATATTATAAATGCGACAGGAACTCTGTTTATTTATTACGCTTTCATGCATATTCCACTAAACCGATTTTGATGAAATTTGGTACAGAGATAGAATAAAGCTTAGGAAAGGAGACAGAATACCTTTTATTGCAAAAAAAGGGTTTGAAAGGGTTGAAATAGGGGATATAAGTTTGTATGGAAATTCGTCATAGTTTTGTATTTAGGCACTTGATAACAGTAAATAAACAAATGTTCCAACGATTTTGAAATTTCGACCGACATGGGCATGAAATAGGTGATTAAAGTTTGTATGGAAGTCCAAACAAATCTGTCTATGTTTACAAATGGATTTTAAAATAATGTTTATCCTGATCTTCAAATAAATATGGGCAATCGAGAACGGCTGTGTGAGGGGGCCACTTTGGCGCCGACAAGTGAGACAGTAGGCGTGTAACTGAGATATTACCGGCCAAAAGTCACAATTTTTACGACTTCCTACTCGGCAAAATATGCAGATCACTTCCAGGTAATTATAAACTTGAAATTTGGCATCGAGGTAGGTTAGTGGACGTATACACAGGAAAAATTTTAAAAAAAGACCAAGTGTGAGTCGTACTGGCGCACTAAGGGTTCCGTATCACTTCCAGGTAACTTATCACCGCTACTCGGCGAAAAATATAGACCACTTCCAGATCTATAATATAATAAAACTGTAACGGGGCCGTGTCTGTACCTGAAATATTTTTGGAAAATAATAACTGTGGTGGACATTACTAACGATACAGAGGCCAAAACAACAACTTTTGGAATTTTTGTCTGTCTGTCTGTCTGTATGTTCGCGCATCACGCAAAAACTACCAGGCCGATTTTGATGAAATTTTGTATGGTGGTTCCTTATAGCCCGGGTTAACATATAGGATACTTTTTATCCCAGAAAATTCAAGAGTTCCCGTGGGAAAACCAAAATAACTAATAAACTTAAAATTAGTCATCGAGATAAGTTATTAGGCGTATACAAAGAAAAAAAAACAAAAATCTGTCCAAATACGAGTTGCACTTGCGAAATTAGGGTTCCTTATCACTACTATTCATCAAAATTATACTTCCAGGGGACTTGGGAACTGGTGTGGCATTTAGGTAGGTCAATAGGCGTATACACAGAAAAAGAAAAACTGGGTTCACAAAACACAAAATTTGGGTTCCGTACCACGACTCTGCATTGGAATAATGATATGGACAACTTCCAGGTGACTTTCTTAATTTGAGATTTGGAATAACAATGGGTTTATTGGACGTGTTAAGTAAAAATTATAATAACTGGCTAAGTGCGACTCTGGATTGCGCGCCGAGGCTTCGGTACCGCCAACAATATCTTAAATGTATATCTATTCCTTGAATAAGGATAGAAAATTAGTATTAGTACTTTACAAAAATTAATGATATCCCAACAAAACATAAATGTGAAATGGGGCCAAGTTCGATATAAAAAAATTACAGCGATCTAAATGGGTAGGTACCAAGTTCTATAGTGGTTTTTAGCGGAACTTCAAATAAACAATTTATTGTAGACATCTCCAAATAATAAAAAAAAAGTACAACGTTTTTAGTTGCTTAAAAAAATTGTTCTGTTCTGTGCTACTAAATGGTGATATTTCCCTTATAAAGTAATTCTTTTTAATTTGTTTTTATTGTTATATATATTTTGACTTTTTTATTTCTGTCATGAAATTTTGACTTACTGTGTTCATAATATACGTGGCAGAAATGGCAACCCAGCTTGAATTCGCTCAGAATCCTTCGACAAGTTATCTTAATAACTCTTCATTTAAATCGGACTATTGGTAAGTTGCTAAGGAAGGTGTGACGGACGGATAAAGGGACGGATGATTTTGTAAAACAGTTTTTTTTTTTGTTTATACTTTGGGATATAGAACACATTTTGTGTAAATTAACAAAAACATTTTGTATACGACGACAATACTTTGTATCGCTCCCTCGCTGCACGCGGTCACTCGCAAGTAAAATGAATCGGCCTTGATGTGTTTCAACGAACCATAATTACAAAGGTTGCGCACAACATTAACGAATTTGACACATTAGCGCCGACTCGTACATTGGCTAGTTTTAGCTAACGTCGGTGGGTTAATTGGTGACTAGTGACTTATTAATAACGGCGAGGATGAGACGGCAGTACAGCTACAGCACGAGGCGGACAAGTTTCGCAGCGCGCCATCAATCACCGCCGGCCGGCAGCGGCAGCGGCAGTGTGGAGCCGTCTACTGGCTGTCGACAACTTGTCCGCCGGCGACCTGGTGCACACTGCGCGCTTGCACGAGTACGTGCACGAGTAGCGAGTACGTGGGGCTATTGGACTAAGGTTAGGTTGCTATGACACTGTTTTATAAGTCACAAGTCGTGTACATTGTTATCATCATCCCCGGTGTTCTCTATGTTAATTTCATTCAGGAAAAACACTCTTTTTTAAAATGATTTGGTTTTGTGACAATTCGAGCAAATTTTCCCAAAAGCTGGGCAACTTCGAGGGCCATGTTTGCTGCCACACTTCTTACACTGGTATTGATCCCTACTAATTATTATTATATCAGCTCATATACGTCCCCACCGAGGGGCTCGAGCCTACCCTGAATCAGGGCGATTAGGCCTTAGTCGACCACGCGGGCCCAGTGCGGGTTGGTCGACTTCACACACAACCTGCGAGTTTCTCCGCAGGCGTGTGCAGGTTTCCTCACGATGTTTTCCTTTACCGTAAAAGCAATCGGTAATGATATGTACGTAAGTTTTTGAAAAACTCATTGGTACATTGGCCGTCCAGATTTGAACCCGGTGCCTCTGGTTAGATGGACCGAGTCGTTACCGGTTGAGCCACCGACGCTTCCTACTAAACAAGTTCGAATTTTTAAAATATTTATCTTTTTTAAGTTCTTGTTCTAGGACGTCTTTTTGTTTCCTCTGGATGGCCTCAACTGCTCCCGACTGCTGCTGCATCACTTTCGCTTGTACCTTAGCCAGCTCCGATGCCCTGCACATGTCCACTGCCTTCTCCAAAGTGAGGTTGCTTATGGCTAGTAGCTTCTGCTGGAGATTTTTGTATGAGACGCCAATTACAATTCTGTCCCGGAGCATTCTGTCATCTTGGTCTTTGTAATTGCAATTTCTGACAAGTTTTCTTAGTTCGGTGTAGAAAAGGTCAAAATTTTCACCATCTTCTTGTTTTCTTTGATTGAAGTTGTAGGCATTTATGAATTCATTTTGCTTGCGCGTGAAGTGCTCATCAATTTTTTTTATTATTTCTTCGTATTTGGCTTTGTCTTCGGACTTCAACACATTGAAGTACAGATCCTGAGCATCGTGCCCCAAACAGTTCAGAAACATGGCGACTTTTCTTGTGTCCGCCACTCTGTCTAGGTTTGCCGCTGACATAAGAATTTGGATCAGCTGTTTGAATCTTAGCCATTCCGGCAGCAGTCCCTGTGTCTAGTTTTAAGGGTGCCGGCATTCGAAATTCAAAACTCTCCATTGTTTCAGAGTCACTTGTTACAATCTTATTTTCGGATTTTTCATCCGTTGACGTCCATTTGTTTTCTTGTTTTTAGCACTTGTTAATCTGGTTCTTTTACGGCTGCGCCATGTATTATTCATTGAAACACTTATTATGGAGAACGGACTTGGTTTATTACGTTTAATTTTAATTTTAGAAATAACAAAGGTTAGGATATCAAAACTCTCCAAGTGTCATTTTTCTAGTGACCATAGACAATTGCAGAAACCATAGTGTTGTACTTTAATACAGAGACCGTCGGTGGCGCAAAGGCAAGGGCCGCTATCTCCTATCTGGGAAGTCCCGCTTCGAGTCCTGCCACGTACCAATGTGTTTTCAAATTTCGATATCTTAAGTACGTTTATCCGACGCTCTTACTGTGAAGGAAAACATCGTGAGGAAACTTGCTCACGCCTTCGAAGAAACTCGAAGGTTGTGTGTTAAGTTGACCAACCCGCACTGGGCCCGCGTGATCGACTAAGGCCCGATCGCTCTAATTCAGGGTAGGCTCGAGCCCCTCGTTGGGGACGTATATATATATAAGCTGATGTGATGAACTTTTAGAGGTGGAATCAAGGTCTCAGAATCTCTTTTATTTTTGAATAGAATCGTAGGAAATACAGTCCCGTTGTTTAGAAATCGCCAAATGTGTAAACAAATCGTGAAGTATTTTCTTAGAAACAAACCATATTTAGTTGTATTTATGCCTTAAACGAATTTATGAATGAATACAGACAGTGATATGAGCTGATTATATGATAACAGACAATGATTATATAATTAAAACGTTCGCAAGAACTGCTGGATTCCCAAAATGTAATGTGTTTTATATAAAATGTAATAAACGATAAAATGTTTTGTTTACACATTTGACAATGATAAACAAGTAGAGTTTACTGCTCCCCGCTTTGTCGAGTGCCGGACCCGACTGCAAAGGAAGGCTATTGTTTTTCGCGCGTATCTTGTATGTAATATTCTTTATTACCTCATATCTCCAGAACCGCTGAACGGATTTTCATAGTTGAGGTATCGTTAGATTTTATAATGTTGTATCAGAACGTTACCTATAAAATAAATTAAAAGGTAAACTAAATAAGATAAAACTAAAAAGAGTAATATAAATAATACAAATCAGTACATTAAAATAATAAAATATAATACTAGGTACATAATAAAATATTTAAATAAATACTACAGAACCTCTACGTTCTAATTTAATAACGTTCGGTGCTCGAACCCCCGCCCGCGAACCCTAAAACTACTTTGCAGACGAGCTACCGAGGGTGGGGTCAATACGTCCGTCACTACGAATCAGCGCTCTGATTAGCACACACGCGCTCATCTATTTAAAAAAAAAAAAACTTATTCTAACCTACCTACCTAGTGTAGTGAACTACTATATATACGAGTAAATCCCTCTTGGGTAAGTTCCTCATTTAATTCTGCTTAAATCTATGTGCTGAAGCTGTTCTACTGCGCTTGCCAGAGCTATTTATTTTGGGTCGCTAGGCTTAAAAAAATTAGCACGTGGCACTTCTACCGCACACCTCACTCAGACTGAAATACGGTCATTCCAGGATTCTTTTCTACCCTTTGGGAATCGCTGGAGAACTGGCTGGACGTCCAAGGCCTCATCATCCTTCTACAACGGATCCTACTAAAAAACGGGTGGGGCTGTGTCGGGGCACACGGCCGTTGGTTTTAACGTGAATCCGTCTCGTAACGGGTAATATGTAGTTTCTATATAAAATATTATTATTTATGTATGTCATAATCATAGATAATATAATATAATCGATAGATTTTGACGAGAGCTGACGATTGAAACTTGAATGAACGTCGTAGCTTCACCGAGTCGAAAGTTATACTAAATGGAAATCTCGATACGCAGCAAAATGACCTTCAAAATGGCGGGGCTGCCCCCTCCCCCGCGCGCGATGTGTTACAGTCTGTTGACGCCTGGCAACACTACTACTCAACTCTGTGTCTGTGCTGTACTGAACTCTGCGACTTGTTACATTCTCTTTGATGCCGATCCAACCTACGTGCCGTGCCGACTGCCGGCTACTTTTATACATTTCACCATTTATTCAATTAACACAATTTTCTATACCTTATGTATTGTGAAGTGAAAAACTATTGTAACAATAAATAGAAGCAGAACGACATTTTCGCTTTTCAATACCACGTCGTCCGTGAGGCGACATAATGGCGACCGTCTAACTACGAGAATCTGCGAGGAACTTCGAGACCGGCCGACCTATCTCTCCATATTTCCAGCTTGTCGGTGGACTCCTATCAAAAGTTAAGTTCCCAATCTTCCCTTTTCCCACAATCTTTCGTTCGTTGTAGCCAATAAACCTGTGCAATTTTGCCCTGCTTCAACACGACAACTAACATACCCTCACAAAAAAAAACAGCCTAATTCCACGTAATTTTTCTCCTACTCTGTTTCCAGCAGTGGAAGATAAGGTGTTTTTGTGCAGCATTGATATTCGTCAACATCTTACAGCCTTTCCTTGTAATTTCATATACATTCAGTCATATAAAATTTTGCAAGTGTACATTTCTAACCTATAACGTAGTTTTTGTGATTTTTCACCCTTCCCCAAGTGTAAGAAAGTGCACTACCTTGCTTGCAAGCTATAAATATTTGTTTTGGGCTAAACTTTTTCAGCCTATCGTCGCCCCGAGTGACTTCCAACTGCTTCGAGGTTGTGTGTGTACTCCGCCCTGCAGCCCTGCCCTGAATGCCTTGCAAGTGTGCACATCTTCGCTGACACCGATATAGTGCTGGTTACCACCGATAGTCAGAAAATTGAGGAATTGAACGTAAGAATTTTCCATTTTATTTGCTTATACTCGCGTGGTTCAGAGCTTATGTGAAAATGTCAGACGCAGACGTCCCAGACCTTAAAACTATCAAAGGAAAGCGAACCAGCATAAGAGGTCGCTTAACCAAATTCAAAAATTACCTTGACTTAATAACAGCACCATCAAAACTTAGTGAATTACAAATTAATGAACTAAAATTAAAAACACAGACAATCAAAAATCTATTTCATGAATATCATTCCCTTCAAGATCAGATCGATGAGCTCTGCTTAGACAGCATATCTGATGAGATCGATGAGCGGGACAACACAGACTCACAATTCGTGTCAGTCTTAGCAGCAAGTGAAACTATTTTAAAACAGTATGGTAATGATAACTGCGATGCTCAAAGTGTCACAAGTGACTCTCACCGATCTCATCATGAGGCAAGCTTTAAGCTGCCAGTGATTCAGGTAGCCAAATTTGATGGTAACTTTGCCAAATGGTTAGAGTTCCGAGACACATTTAAAACTCTAATTCATAACAATCCCCGTATACTGGCCATCCACAAATTTCACTATTTAAATTCTTACCTTCAAGGGGAAGCGGCAAGAGTGCTTGCTAACCTGGAGGTCTCTTCTGAGAGTTACGAAGCAGCTTGGGACTTGCTGTGTCAAAGATATGACAATAAAAGATATTTAGTAAATAATCATTTAAATTCACTGTTCAACATAGAACCTATTAGCCGGGAATCTGAAAAATCTTTGAGATTATTAGTCGATCATGTAAATAAAGATCTCAGAGCGCTGTCCAGTCTAGGCCAACCAACAGATCAATGGGACACACTTGTCATTCATATGATTTGCATGAAAATTGACAATGCGACCAAGTGTGCCTGGGAAGAGCACATAAATACCTTAGATAGTATGCCCACACTTAGTCAGTTAAATAAGTTTTTACAAAACCGTGCTGATGTCCTGGAAACATGTTTCAAAAAACAGAACAATACAAACAACAATGCTTCAAGCATGAATAATACAAACAAATCCTATAAATCATTTGCTTGCACAACTTCATCACCAGATAATCAGACACGTTGGGTTTGCAACTATTGTTCCAAGGACCACAGTATCTATACATGTCCGCAGTTCCTCTTAATGACGCCAGAACAACGACGTTCAGAAGTGTACAAACTAAAACTTTGCCCTAACTGTTTAAAGAAAGGACACAATGCAAGAGCATGTCGTGGCGGTCCATGTCGTGAGTGTCATAAGCGACACAACTCCCTGCTCCACTCGATGTCACCGCCAAAATCCGAAGCCAGCTTCATCGTGCAACCAGCTGTTGCTACACCTAATGCTACCACTGCCAATTCTCCGACAGTAGACGTCACGGTGAACTTCTCTGCTTCGGAGCCATCCATTCAAGTTCTGTTGTCAACAGCCATCATCAAGGTGACAAACCCATCCAACAACAAGCAAGAAAATGTACGCTGCCTCCTCGATTCAGGTAGTCAAGCAACTTTTATTACTAAATCGCTGCAAGAAAAACTGGAACTAAAACCTATACCCACAAAACCTGTCAAGATCATGGGAATGGCCAACATGCCATGTGGCTTCATCTCTGAAAGGAGTATAGTCCGTTTAGACTCCCTACACACAGATTTCAGCGTAACACTCACATGTTCTGTATTACCCGAGCTCACAGGAAAAATACCTAAGACGTCTATTGATATGAAACACTTCCACTTGCCACCTAAAATTGA
Organism: Coleophora flavipennella; assembly: GCA_947284805.1. NCBI lineage: Eukaryota > Metazoa > Arthropoda > Insecta > Lepidoptera > Coleophoridae > Coleophora > Coleophora flavipennella. Next base: position 21,564,207 of record OX369255.1, on the reverse strand, counting down.
GTTAGCTGATCCTTCCTTCAACAACTCGGGTCCAATTGAGTTGCTAATTGGTGCAGATTTATTCTGGCAAATTGTAGGAAGAGAACAACGGCCTCTCGGTACTAATTTACCCTTCTTGAGAAGTTCACAGTTAGGCTGGTTAATATCCGGTCCTATTTCTGTCAACTGTGAACCGAAAAGCATACAGTGCAATTTCTCAAGGAGCGATTACACTGTTGACAATATCGATCAGCAGCTCTCCAGATTTTGGGAACTAGAAGAGCTGCCTAAAAGACCTCTGCTCAGTGACAGCGAGAAAGAGTGTGAACTACACTTTAAAACACACACTACCCGCCAAGACAATGGCCGTTTTTGCGTGAAACTACCCCTTAAAGAGTCACCAAGCACTCTTGGTGATTCCTATCGACTAGCAAGGCAAAGATTCCTATCACTAGAAAGGAAATTTCGTAAAAATACAGAACTGAAAAATGCATACTGCGATTTTATCACAGAGTACCGCGAGATAGGCCATTGCTCCGAGGCGCCCTCGACACCGCCCCCCGACCGCTGCTACTTCCTGTGCCACCATGCTGTGCTGCGCGCCAACAGCGAGTCTACCAAGCTGCGAGTGGTTTTTGACGGCTCTGCTGCTACAACTACAGGCGTATCAGTAAATGATCTGCAATTTATAGGCCCCAAGGTACAAGATTCTCTTTTATCCATACTGCTACGATTCCGTATACACAAATTCGTACTGGCCGGCGATATTGACAAGTTCTTCCGTCAAGTACTCGTCCACGAAAACGACAGAGACCTACAACTAATACTTTGGCGTGAAAATGAGAATCAACCCATCATAATGCTTAGGCTCAACACAGTAACCTATGGGTTTGCTAGTGCCAGTTATTTGAGCACTAAATGTCTATGGCAATTAGGTGAAACAAGCAACGATGCCAAAATAAAGGAGATCATTCAAAAGGATTTCTACTGTGACGATTTATTGACAGGCGCCGACACAAAGGCAGATCTACTCAACATTCTAAATGCAGTTACTGCTACACTAAAATCTGGCTGCTTCAATTTGCGAAAGTTCAGGTCTAATGCTCCTGACATTTTTCCTATTTCTACAGTCGACCTGCAAAGTAAATTATCTTTGAGTGATTCTTCAAGTGCCCTCGGATTGGGATGGAGCCCGCAAACTGATGCGCTTCACTTCACTATTGATGCTCCAATCCCTGATTCTACGAAAAAGATAACTAAAAGAACAATACTGTCATCGTCTTTCAGTATCTTTGATCCTCTCGGGTTACTCTCACCCTGCACTTTCCAACCGAAGATGCTCATGCAACAGCTGTGGCGGCGAGGCTTAGACTGGGACGAGCCAGTACCTCAAGACCTGCAAAAGGAATGGCTGAAAATTAGTACCAGCCTGCCATCTCTATCTAATATGGTAACTCAAAGAAGAGTTGTATGCGACAATCCTGAAGATATTCAATTACATTCTTTCTGTGACGCATCCATGCATGCCTACGGTGCATGCGTGTATCTACGATCGACTGACAAGGAAGGTAACATTAAAACCAACTTACTCTGTGCCAAATCGAGAGTGGCACCTACCAAACCACCATTAACCATACCGAAGTTGGAACTACTGGGCGCTCAGCTTGCCGCTAACCTCACGAAGACCGTGTTACAGTCACTGCGCTGCCCTATCTCCGCCTGCGTGCACTGGTGTGACTCCAGTGTGGTACTCGCATGGCTTAACGCCAGCCCTAGTAAACTCAAGACTTTTGTGGCCAATAAAGTTGTGGAAATCTGCGAAAATACAAACCTGTCTTCATGGCGCCACGTACCTACTGCTTCAAATCCGGCTGATTTCATCTCACGTGGCCTCCCCGCAGAGAAGCTGCCTACCCTTGAAGTGTGGTGGTCCGGTCCTTCTTACCTTGCCTTGGATAAGTCCTGCTGGCCTGCATCTGAAACAAAAAAGAAAATTAGTAACAACTGTAATGAAGAAAATGAAATGAAGGTCCTGGCTACGACGCACCCGGAAGATGAACCAGAAGTACTTCACGTCGAAAATTTCTCTCAGCTTAATAAGTTGAAGCGAACATTCGCCTACGTCTTAAGGTTTGTTCACAATCTAAAAAAATAAGAATGCATCGATTAAAGGACCTCTCTCCGTCGATGAAATAAATAAATCATTTTTACATCTTGCGAAGCAAGCTCAAAAGCAATCGTTCTCAAAGGAGTACCATGCCTTATCAAAAGGTCAATCTATTGGGTCAAAAAGCAACATTTCATCCCTTAGCCCTTTCCTGGATCAGGACGGAGTGATGAGACTTGGTGGTAGACTGGACCACTCAAACTATAACTTTGACAAAAAACATCCTGTCATACTAGATTCAACTCACCATCTTACTAAACTTATCTTTAGGCACGAGCACCTCCGACAGCTGCATGCTGGTCCCCAACTGCTTCTATACTCCATCCGCGATTCCATCTGGCCACTTTGCGGCAGACGTCTAGCTCGCAGCATAGTCCGCGCGTGTGTAATCTGCCGGCGCCACAAGGGCCAAACCCTCGCACCTAAAATGGGTAACCTGCCCCCTCAACGTGTCATGCCTGCCCTTCCCTTCCAGTCTATAGGGATGGACTTTGCAGGTCCCTTCAATATCGTTAATAAAAAGGGTCACGGAGCTCGTGTGTCGAAATGTTATCTTTGCCTATACACATGTTTTAGGTACAAATGTGTACATCTTGAGGCGGTAAGCGACCTTTCAAAGGAAGCCTTTATTTTATGCTTACGGCGTTTCGTTTCAAGAAGGGGAAAACCCATAGAAATATTTTGTGATAACGGGCGAAACTTCGTAGCCGCTTCTAAGGAAGTAGGTCAATTTCTGAAATCAAATGCGAAGCCTATCACTGATCTTGCTGCGGACATGCAAATTAAATTTAACTTTCACCCACCATACGCTCCTCATTTTTCTGGCTTATCGGAGGCCGGCATAAAATCGGCTAAGCACCATATCAAGCGCGTAATGGGCAACACCAATTTAAACTTTGAAGAGCTAGCAACACTGTTTGCACAGGTTGAGGCTGCTATGAACAGCCGCCCCCTTTCCCCGCTTTCCTCCTCGCCTACAGATTACCTCCCTCTCTCCCCAGGTCATTTCCTGGTCGGCCGGCCATTAACGTCGCTGCACTCGCCCACTATCGACGAGACTCGCTCCTGCCGGTCACGATACGAAGCCATCGAAAGGATGCGACAGCAATTCTGGAACCGTAGGCAAAGGGACTACATCTCCGAACTACAGCAACGGACCAAATGGCGTGAAAACCGAGCGAAATTAGCCATAGGAGACTTAGTCCTTATTCAAGAAGACAACACGCCACCGCTAAATTGGCGCCTTGGGCGCATCGCCAAATTATACCCAGGGGACGACGGTATCTCACGCGTCGCCGACATCTCTACTTCAAGAGGCTGCGTTCGTCGGGCCCTCACGCGCCTCTGCCCCTTGCTGGAATCCACCGGGCCCGGAGTATGTTGACGCCTGGCAACACTACTACTCAACTCTGTGTCTGTGCTGTACTGAGCTCTGCGACTTGTTACATTCTCTTTGATGCCGATCCAACCTACGTGCCGTGCCGACTGCCGGCTACTTTTATACATTTCACCATTTATTCAATTAACACAATTTTCTATACCTTATGTATTGTGAAGTGAAAAACTATTGTAACAATAAATAGAAGCAGAACGACATTTTCGCTTTTCAATACCACGTCGTCCGTGAGGCGACACAGTCCTTACTTAGCGTAATAAATTCTTTGATTCTTTAGCTATCAAGTGGTGTAAACGAAATTTGGATGGAGATGATAGATATGTAGCTACAACACTAAACTGTATCCCCCGATTTTGTTATCATTCGTTTTTTTGGATTGCATCCCTATGGAGGTAATTTTAAAGACGTATTCACGTCAAAAGATGACAACAACCTCAGCCTATCCTGAGCGGAGTGCCACCTACGTCATCATCAGGAAATTCAGGCCAGTGACCCTCTAAATTGTAAAAAAAACTCACAGACGTACTTGTGGTTGGTGAAATTAAGGCCGGAAATAGAGTAGTAACTAACTTAAACCTACTTTTATTTCGAACCCACACTGCTTATTCTATCTGCGGACCCCCTAACGCCTCAATTTGTCTTAGCAGCCCAAATGTTCTTAGATAGGTGACGTTAAAAAAACAAACATGGCGGCAGTGCGACGCCATTGGACTTAGAGATTTTTTTTTTACGAATACCATACTATGGGTATCATATTAAAGGGCTTAACACAGGGATTTCAAAAAGGTATATCATGATTATCATTAACGTAATACTGATGAAAATAATACAATGAGAAAGTTAAAAAGTAAGGTTAGGTTAGGTTTAGGTTAGGTTAGGTTAGGTTTTTTTTCCCGCTACCCCTACTATTCTGCAGGGACTTTTCTAGGCTGTTTTCTTCCTTATCGATTTATCTCAACTATGTCATCTTCCAAAGTGGAAGAGAGTCAAGGCTTACCCTTTTGGGTCCTATTTTGTGTTTACATGTTCATTCCGTTCTTTATTACCATACCAGTTCTCGCTATTTTTCCTCTCGTACTTTTATTCTTTCATGTTTCATTTTCTATCTCCATAGATATTTAATACATTTTATCTTATTCTACTGAAGGGGAACTATTTTCATTTTATTTACATTTTTCTTATATCTATTACTTATTTTATCGCTTATAGCTTCTTATTTTAGCATATTTCAATTAATTAATCCTTTTTCTTGAGCTAACAATTTTTCTTATTTACCTTAAGTACTAACTTTTCCATATATTCTATCAATAAGTCACTGTGCTTCTTACTTTTTATAAACCACTGTAGATTCTCTGACTCAATCTTATAACCAGTTTTTATTTCTAGCTCTTGCCTGTCTCTACCGTATAAGGGACAATCCAGCAGTAGATGTGGGACCGTTTCGTTTTTACTTGGATCGCAGATGCACGATGGGTTATCCTTGCATTTGAAACGAGTAAGATACTCCGAGAACCCACCGTGCCCCGTTAATGATTAGGTCAGCTCCTTCGTCACCTTAAGCCTTCTCACAGTCCTATGAGCCTCGACAGCATCCGGGAAGAACAATTTCGCGGTGGATGCAGTTTTTACATCACATTACCTCCGGTTCCACTCGCTAAGCGTTTCCATTCGGATCATTCGCTTGATGAATAAGACCGGGCATCCATCGTAGTCCGGCGTGCGCTTTAACTTCAAGGCGGCCTTCTTTGTGAGGAAGTTGGCTTTCTCGTTGCCCTCCAACCCTGCGTGAGATTTAATCCAGAACAAGGAGACGCTCTTGTTCTGGAGCTTACTCTTGCGGATGGCGTCTTTCGCTTCTACTACAAGGGGGTGGAGGGCTTCGGTATTCGCGGCTGTTTGGAGTGCCGCCATGGAGTCGCTGTAAATTGCGTATGTTATATTGTTGTTATTGTATGTGCCTTTCGCAGAACCACTTTCTTCATGGCTTCGCACATGGAAAGGAGCTCGGCCTGGTAGACTATGCAATATGACGGCAAAGCAAGCTTGAGGGCTTTGAACTCGTCCTGACCTTTCCAGATGGATAGCGCGGCACTGACTTTGCCCTCAATCTTACTGCCGTCTGTGAAAATGCGAACGTCGTAATCGCTTTGCATCCTGTAATCTTCTTCGTCCACCAGGTACCCGAGCTCCATACCTCTACGCTCCGCCGGATGGGGAGCCTCTAATGCCGATGCACTTTGCTCGATCTCCTCGCCCCTAAGTGCCGGATGGAGTACCCCCTTTTTGGCCTTATATAGTGAGGCCACCTCACGGACTCGGAGGCCAAGTGGAAGTATCCCAGCCAGCACCAGTGCCGCATTCAGGGAGACCGTGCGATAGGCTCTACACAGTTTCTGTGCAAAGCTCCGCTGGATCGTGTTGAGGCTCTTTTGCACCCCAAGTTTTCCCACTGCTGGCGCCCACGCCTTGCCGCATACAGAATTACAGGTTCCACCACCGCTGTGTAGATACAGCGTATTATATCAGGGTCCTGGTCGCTCTGGAGAGCTGCTGGTACACTCGCACCGCTTTAGTGCAGACTTTATTGACGTGCTGATTAAACATCATCCCGTTGTCGATGGTAAGCCCTAACAGTTTTATCTCTTTCGACATGACGAGGTCTACTCCACACACGCTCAGACGTGGGGTGTCATGTTTCAGCTTGCGCGTTATTAGCATCGCATTTGTCTTATGCGGTGCAAAATTCAACTTGTTAATGACACCCCACGTCCGAACATACTCAAGAGCAGCATTGGCTCGTCCCTGTATCTCAGTGGCCATGTCACCATCGAAAAACAGGACAACGTCATCAGCAAATGCCTGGCACCGGTGATTTCCCTCCTGTAAGCCTTTAGGCAAGGGGTCCAGGAGGAGATTCCATAATATAGGACCGCCAATCGATCCCTGGACACACACTTTTTCGGTTTTGGCCGTGTGCTCCGCACCTGCATACATCAATTTTACCACCCTTTCACTCATGTAACTCTCCATGACCCTCCTTAAGTTCACTGGACATTTTTCCTCAGCCAGTTGTACTTTTATCGCTGGCCACCATGCGTTATCGAAGGTTCCCTCTATATCTAAGGAGACAAGCAAAATAATTTTCTTTTTATACAACCTGTCCTGTACATACTGCACCAAATTATAGAGGAAGTCCTCAGTGCTCTTTTGGGGCATAAAACCGTACTGGCTGGTACTCATACTGGGCAGTAAGTGATACTTGAGTCGGGCCGCTACCATCTTCTCATAGATTTTTCCCAACACAGGCAATAGACCAATTGGCCGGTAAGATTTCGGGGTTTTGTAATTGTCTCTTCCAGGCTTGCGGAGCACAACCACCGTTGCTTTCTTCCATAATCGAGGGAAATAATAGAGCGCTAGGCATTTGTTTAATAGACACAAAAACAATTCTGGGTCATTCGCGATTAAATGGCCACATATGTCCGCCGTTAGCCCATCTGAACCTGGAGCTTTTTTGGGATTTAAAGGTTTTTACGGCACATCACGTGTAAAAGGTTCACGAGGTTCAACTTCGTTCCCAACCTTTAGTCCATGCGCTCTCTTCCGTATCATTTTATGCTCTTCGTGGTCATTCTCCGTCTGATCCTCCGAGTAAAAAGTATCAGCTAGATATTTTGCCGAGCTTTCAGCGTCCAAAGTCTTGCCATTCCTCATCATCGGTGGATCGTCCTCCCTCTTCTGCGTTCTTTTCAACACTCGGTAAATCCCCTCCCACACTCCCTCCGTGTCCTGTTTTTGACAGAAGCTCTTTCCACTCTTGACCTGTGCTTTGACCGCTTCTGACTCATACTGTTCTTTCTGTTTCAAGTACACCTCAACAACCCTTGTTTTCCGGGCTGGCGCTGCACATCGGATCCTCCTCCTTTTGGTGGCGACTTCTTTCTTCATACGAGCGAGTTTATCCGACCACCGCAAAAGGTTAGTTTCTCCACTTTGTTCTTTTTGGGCATTGATTGCATGCACGCTTCCACTGTAGCTGTTGTTAAATCTCCTATTATTCCATATATTTCTTCTTTGTGGCGGATGTTTTCTATTTTAGTTAACGTGATGTTGTAATTTTGTTTTGTTTGGCCCAACTTCTCATGAAATTGGCTCCATACAGCTTTTTTAAAGTTAAAAATCCTAGTAGTTCTATTGGTTATTGGTGACGTGGATTTTTCGAGTTCTATACTAAACTCTATGCCGTTGTGGTCCGACCTTGTCAAACCCTCCAGTACTCTCCACTTGTCTGTTAATACAAGCATGTCAGATGTGCAGACCGTTATGTCTACACAGCTGGCGTAGTGCTGTTGCCCTCTTATAAAGTCAAAGGTTGGAGTTTTACCCTTCTTCAGTATCTGCAGTCCAAGCTGGTCAAGAGTCCCCAACATCTCATCTCCCCTAGCATCCGTCTCCCTACTACCCCACCAGATGATTCAGGCAATGGTATCTCCCCCCCATTATTATTCTGTCAGGTCCCATCTTGCTTTCCACCTTTTTGAGAGCCTCCAAATACGGTCTCACTGGTTGGTTTGGCTCGAAGTAGAACGAGAATAGCGTGACCTTCCAGGCACTGGTCTGGATCCCACTACGAAGACGTTTTCCGTGGTGAGTTCTGGGTACTGCATAACTACTAGAGTTCGATCAAAAACGGCTATTGCCGCTTTTACAGTCCCATCTCCGTGACCAGCACTCTGGAATATTCTCGCTCCTTGAAACCCGTTCATCCTTTTGGCTCTGCCTACGTAGGGCTCCTGAATTATCGTTGCTGCTGCCCTGCGCTTTGTAGCTTCAATCATCAGCTCGTTTGTGGCAAATTTTTTATATCCCTTAGATTCCACCTGGGCGCCTTTAGCAGTATGCAACGGATGCTCGGGCCAATCTGTTCCACTTCTTCCGAACCGGGCACACTTGACTGAATGCGTTGTGGTCGCTTCTTTTCATCTTTGCTTTGACGCAGTTTTGGCATTCCGATGAGTCACCTGCCAGCCACACGGGACACTCGGCTCTAAGGTGTGGACCTCCGCAATGGCTACATAAGTCAGCCGGTTCTTTACATAGCCGGCGGCCGTGTCCATAGCCTAGACAGCGCGTACACTGTACCAGTGGCGATTGGTCCTCCACATAGGATGACTGTAGGTCAATGCGTACCCTGCCCAGTGCCAGGATTCGGTTCCATATTACGGGGGAGGTGGTGAGTACTACATTGCTAGTTAGGGGATTTCTAGCTCTTCTTTTTTATTTTACTGCCATTCTGTCTTCCTCGCCGTCGAGTCGTTGAGTGATGGTTTTATTTTGGTTCCTCAAGGCTCTCAATAGGTCCTCATCCGTGTGACTACAGAGGACCCCTTTTACAACTATCATAGGATCCTTGTTTCTCATTTCCTCTACAATGAACTGAATAAACTAAAATGTACACAACTCACTGAGTAATCCAAATTTTTAAAAACCAAAAACGGGGAAGGTCTTCTTGGTGCTTCCACAATTTTTTGGGGGTATCAGGAACAGTCGCACGGCTCGGGATCGATGACCTCGTGTCCACGTGGTTTCGAGTTTATTGAAGATATCTCCGCCCTCCTTGCAATGAAAAATCCAAAAATGGGCTCCCCCGTTAAGGCTCCATGGTGCAAACAAAACGATGGCAAAAAATTTTTTTTTCATTCACAATTGGTAAACCATATATATGTCACAGCGCCTAAAAGAGCGCCGCACGCCTCCAAAGTTTAAAATTTTTCAAAATTTTCACTTTTTTGGACCCACTGGTTCCAATTTTTTGCTCCGGATATCAGAATTTTGAACCCACCGTGCCCCGTTAATGATTAGGTCAGCTCCTTCGTCACCTTAAGCCTTCTCACAGTCCTATGAGCCTCGACAGCATCCGGGAAGAACAATTTCGCGGTGGATGCAGTTTTTACATCACATTACCTCCGGTTCCACTCGCTAAGCGTTTCCATTCGGATCATTCGCTTGATGAATAAGACCGGGCATCCATCGTAGTCCGGCGTGCGCTTTAACTTCAAGGCGGCCTTCTTTGTGAGGAAGTTGGCTTTCTCGTTGCCCTCCAACCCTGCGTGAGATTTAATCCAGAACAAGGAGACGCTCTTGTTCTGGAGCTTACTCTTGCGGATGGCGTCAATGGCGAAATTTTTCAAAATTTTCACTTTTTTGGACCCACTGGTTCCAATTTTTTGCTCCGGATATCAGAATTTTCAGTAAAGATAGAGCATTACAGCCCAAATTCTTTGAATGAATCACACTGCACAATAGCGTCGAAAAATAAAATTTTCACGATTTTTTAACAAAAAATCCGACCGCTGAGCAGCGTTGGCCGTGTCCGTTCTGCGTGGGGGGTGGCGCGCGACTGATTAGGTTAGGTTAGGTTAGGTTCCCGTGTGGAGTTGTTGGTCTCCCATCGGGCGCGTCCCCAGGTAGTGGATAGGGGAATGCCCTCCAGATATGGGGGGTACCAGATATTCCGGCGCGAACCAAAACCAACTGGGCGTGGGCGTGCCTTTAGTCCTTTTTTAGGGACACGGCCACGGGAGGGGTGTCTCTCTGCGTGTCCCTATAACCAGCAGAGGGCACAGTAGATGAGACCAAGAGGTGACTGATCTGACGGTTCAGTGGGGTAGGGCGACGGTTCCGTTAGTCTTATGACTTCCGGATGGGCTCCTCGTAATCCTGACCCATAGGTGTCAGGGACGAGGGCCGCTGTCTCTAAGATGAGGGCTGCGAGGAAGAAAACCTCTTTAAAAATTACCCAAATCCTAAGCTTTGGCGTTCGGTGAGGGGATGCATGGCTAAGGGGAGCCCAACCGTTACAGTGTCGACAAAGCTGTGGATCAGCAAAACAAAGCTGTGGATCAGCAAATGATTGCATCATCATCATCATATCAGCCGAAGGACGTCCACTGCAGGACATAGGCCTCCCCCAAGGATCTCCACGACGACCGGTTCTGAGCTGCCCGCATCCAGCGGCTTCCCGCGACCTTCACCAGGTCATCGGCCCACCGAGTGGGAGGCCTACCTACACTACGCTTTCCGGTGCGTGGTCGCCACTCGAGAACTTTACTACCCTAACAGATATCTGTTTTACGAGAAATGTGCCCCGCCCACTGCCACTTAAGTTTAGCAATTCTGAGAGCTATGTCGGTTACTTTGGTTCTCCTACGGATCTCCTCGTTTCTGATTCGATCACGTAGAGAAACACTGAGCATAGCACGCTCCATTGCCCTTTGGGTGACCTTGAGCCTTCTTATGAGGCCCATAGTAAGCGACCATGTCTCAGTTCCGTATGTCATCACTGGCAACACACACTAGTCGAAGACCTTGGTCTTAAGACACTGCGGTATCTGGGACGTAAAGATATTGCAAAGCTTCCCGTACGCTGCCCAGCCGAGTTGGATTCGACGATTGATCTCTTTCTCGAAGTTGGACCTACCTAACTGGACTGTTTGTCCCAGGTATACATATTCGGTAACAACTTCGAGTGTAGAGCCTCCAACCTTCAGAGGAGTAGGTATGACACGGACATTTGACATAATTTTCGTCTTGTCCATGTTCATTCTAAGACCTACTTGATGAGAGAGGCTCTACTGAGGCCATCGAGCATTGTACCTAAGTCGTCCATAGTCTCAGCCATGACCACGATATCGTCAGCGAATCGAAGGTGGGTGATGTACTCACCGTTGATATTAATGCCGAGTCCACCCCAGTCCAAAAGCTTAAAAACATCTTCCAGGGTGGCGGTGAACAGTTTCGGAGATATAACGTCTCCCTGTCTCACCCCTCGCTGCAGCTGGATAGGTTCCGAGTTTTGATCCTGGAGGCGAACCGACATGGTGGCGTTTTCATACAAACACTTCAGCACTTCTATATATCGATAGTCAATTTGACACCTCTGGAGAGACTGTAACACAGCCCAAGTTTCGACCGAATCGAAGGCTTTCTCATAGTCCACGAATGCCAAGAATGGTGGCTGATTGTACTCTTCGGTCTTCTGTATAATCTACCGCAGCGTATGTATGTGGTCTATGGTACTAAAGCCTTTTCAGAAACCGGCTTGTTCGGGAGGCTGGAAGTCGTCAAATCTGCATGCAAGACGATTCGTAATGACTCTCGAAAACAGTTCGTAGACATGGCTCAGAAGTGAGATGGGTCTGTAGTTCTTCAGCAGAGTATTGTCGCCCTTTTTGAAGAAAAGCACGACCACACTTCTGCGCCATGCCTTAGGCGTTTGTCCCTCGAGTATAACGGAATTAAATCATTTCTGAAGAGCTTTAAGTACCAGTGTTCCACCTGCTTTCAGAATTTCAGCCGTAATTCCATCATCACCCGGTGCCTTATTGTTTTTAAGCTGTTTAAGAGCCATTCTAATCTCGTACAGGCTGACGCCCGGGATATCTTCGGTATACTGTCGGGTAAGTCTAGCTTTTGGGTCTTTAGCCAGATCGCTTACAGGCAGGCGCGTGGTCGTGTACAATTGTCCGTAGAACTTCTCAACTTCTTCCAGCAACTCAGTCTTAGACGATATGATCCTGCCATCCTCAGTCTTCAGCTTGGTCAGTTGGCTTTGACGAACACTTTTGAGCCTTTGTTGTTCTCAATCGCCTTTTTAATACAATTTGTATTATAGTGGCGCAAATCGCGAGTTAGAGACTTAGAGATCTGCTTTTTTAGTTGTCGATACTGAGTAGCGTCCTCAGAGGACTGCAAAACCAATCTGCGTCTTTCTTCCATGAGGTTGGTGGTGAAATCCGAGATTTTTTGGTTCTGTTTGAACGGCGAGTTTCAAAAATCTTAGACCCGATCGTTTGGACAATTTCCACGAACCTGACGTTATATTCGTCCACATTCTCTCAGTCTCCTAGGCACTCGAAGCAATTGTGCAACTCGAGCTGAAAGTTCTCGGGGTTTTGGAGCTGGATGGGCGCTGGTCGGAGCATGGACTTCATCAGTCGACATCTTTCTAGCTTGGTCTTTAGATTCAATGTGCCTCTTACCATTCGGTGATCGCTTCCTGTTTTTACTGAGTTGATCACAGAGACATCATTGAATATTTGCCTACTCGTCTACAAGATGAAGTCGATCTCGTTCTTTGTTACGCCATTAGGATGCAACCATGTCCATTTTCTCTGTTTTGGCTTATTGAGGAAGGAGTTCATCATAAAGAGGCCCTCCCTCTCCATAAAGTCGGCCAGCATTTGGCCACGTGCATTTTTCTCTCCATATCCAAATTGCCCCACTCTCAGCACTTTGTTTGCCCAGTTTCACGTTAAAGTCCCTCATAACAATGGTGTATTGGGTCCGGGAGCTATTATGTAGAGCTCTAGAGATATTCTCATAAAGGTTCTCTACTTCGTCGTCGGAGTGTTGCGCGGTCGGTGCATATCCCTGAATAACTTTCAGCGAATACCGTTTGGTAGTTCGGAGAATAAGGTACGCTACCCTCGTCGAAACACACTCGATCCGGAACACATTGTTAATGAGGGACTTGTGGACTAGAAACCCGACACCACCCTCGGACAGTTGGTTGCCCTCCCGGAAATAGAGCAGGTTTCCGGATTTAAGGATTATGGTGTCCTCCCCCTCTTTTCGGACTTCACACAATCCTGCGATGTCCCATCGTAACCTGCTCAATGTTTCCTCGAGTTCTGTTAACTTTACGTCGGTTCGCAGTGTGCGCGTGTTGTAGGTTGCCAGGGTCAGAGATCTTTTGTTTTGGTAGCCTGGCATCTGCCGGGGATTCTTCGCACCCCATGCCCCGCCGTTACCTTGACCGCTACCGGAGCCAGGAATAGCGGGGCCGCCGGGGACTAGGGGCCGTTTTTTATTTGTGTGGATTATTAGGGGGTTTTGCCGTAATTGCAACGCTTATCAGGCGGGTTGGCGATGGCTGTGTTGTTGCAGATTGGCTGCAAGTCACGGAAAGATGCTGCTGCCCATCCTACGGTTTGAGTCCCTTAGTCGGCTCTTGCGACACCTATTGGATAAAATAGGATGGCTCTATTCTAATCCGGGAGCCTTACAGGTGATTGCAATAGTAATAAACTACACCAGGAGGAAACTGGCTCAGTAGTCGGAGAATCCCTTGACTGTTTGGCTCTCCCCGGGGTTACTACCTCAAGAGGAGCTAAAGAGTCGTTTCCCACATCAAATTTGCATTATGGGGGGGCAACAGTCGCCAGATAGATGTAGGAAGGGAGATAGGAAAAAATAAGTTTCTGGAACAGGTCTCCTTTCAACGAGTCCACCTCGGATGAAGAATTGGCCAGACAGAATGGTAAAGAGTCCAATATAGAGATGGGTTGGGATGACATACGTGCTCTATACCGAAAGAAACCCCACACTGATGATAATCTATCGGGCTCTGATGAGCATAAAAGTGTCACAGGTGCTAGGACTGACTATGCTAAAAGGGGAAAGGGTAAAGGCAAAGTGAAGAGCCGAGTAAGGAGCCGGAGTACTTGTCTCGCCTCAGAGGACAAACAGGCAATTAGTGATGCCAAAAGGGAAGCAAACCGGCTCCAAGCTGAGGAAAAAGTTGCCAGCTTGGCATGTGTAATCCAGTCCCGAGGTTCTGATATGTCAATCGCATCGAATGTCGAACGTGAAGGAGAGCAGGCTGCCCTGGCAACTGATTTGTGGAACCAGGTGGCTGATAGCCTAGCGGTGATAGACTGGTTGCCACTAAATCAGGAAACCTAAAGGGCACCTTCACGAAGGCTCTGAAGGAGGCAACTGCTACTATCGCCAAAACAGTGGAAGTTCTAGTCGGTCGCGCCGCTTCCAAAGAGACTGCTCGCCTGCGCGCGAATAACGCACGCTTGCAGTCAGAGCTAACAGAGCTTCGCCGAGAACTTGCTCTTTTGAGAGCTGATCTCGAGAACGCTCGGGTGGAGCCACCGGCTTCACAATCTTCTGTGGCATGTACAGTGAACCAGAGGTCTGACGAAGAGGAATTTCATGCATCCATTATATCCTAAATAGGATTCATGATGGATGTGAAGTTACAGGGACTAGAGGGCTGCTTGCGCCCAGAAGAGATCACGACCTCCTCTACGAGCGGACGGCTCCTTTGACGCTTTGAATCCGGTGGAGAATGAAAAATCTCATTCTAAGAGAAACGAAAGGAGTAAGACGCCTACACAGGTGCCTCCTCTTCAAGCGCGCATTTCACAAACTACCTCTATGGATACCTCGGTAGAGAGCGAAAGTGCTCCTAAGAGGAAAGGAAAGGGACGGGGCAAAACGTCTACGCCAAAACCCGTACCTCCCCGTCCTGGAACTGTACAGCTGCAGACGTTACCACTTTCAGCGACTGACACTAATTGGTCTACTGTTGTGCGTCGAGGTGTTATGCCAGTACCCTCACAACAACAACTGCCGTCCTCAACAACAGCTGGGCCCTCCACTGCGGGGCGAAGCCAGCCATCGAAATTGCGCTCTCCCACTTCTTCCGCCGTAGTTATTACTTTGCAGCCAGAGGCGGTGGAGCGTGGTGTAACTTATGCAAAAGTTTTAAGCGAGGCTAAAACCAAAATCAAATTACAAGATCTTGGGATAGGTGCACTCCGCTTCCGCCGCTCTGCTGTGAGAGCAAGTGTACTAAAAGTGCCGAGAGCTGCCAGTGGCGAAAAGGCAGACTCACTGGCTGCCAAACTCCGAGAAGCCTTAAACTCGGAGGAAGTGCGCGTGTCTAGACCGCTCAAGAGCGCAGAACTGCGTATCTCCGAACTAGATGACTCAGTCACCAGTGAGGAGATTGCTGCCGTGGTGGCTCAGAGTGGTGGATGTCCACTGGAAGCCGTGAAAGTGGGGCCCATTCGCCAGACTTCTATGGAATCAAGGACTGTATGGGTGCGGTGCCTTGTGGAGGCCGCTAAAAAAGTGACGAAGGATCTCTTAATGGTAGGTTGGGTGTCAGCCAAGGTCAGGTGTTCCCGGTCACCATGCGCGCTCTTGCTCAGCACCGCCGCG
Organism: Coleophora flavipennella; assembly: GCA_947284805.1. Classification (NCBI taxonomy): domain Eukaryota; kingdom Metazoa; phylum Arthropoda; class Insecta; order Lepidoptera; family Coleophoridae; genus Coleophora; species Coleophora flavipennella. The sequence continues at coordinate 21,548,647 of OX369255.1, read as the reverse complement.
TTGTCCGTTGTGTGCAGAGGCTAAAAAGCCATCATCGCACACTACTGGTAGCAGGCCACATACCAAGAATGCCCAAGCGAAGAGCCAAAGTACGACCGCTAAGAGGCCAGTGGCCACAGCCTCCCCTGCAGCAAACGCCGTCTCTGTAACCGTGGACGAGGAGGTGTTGATGGAAACCTAAATAATATGGCCCATCACTTCCTGCAAGCGAAAGTAAACCCAGTGGTGCTGGCGCGCAAGACATATTCCTGCAAACTATGGCAGAGTGGACGATCACAGTGGCAGTTGTTGCTGAGCCCTATGAAAGCTCCCCACTAGATAAAGTAAGTATATCGAGTGTGCGACTGAAGCGCTACGCCTACTCCTCAGTAGATAAAGTAAGTATATCGAGTGTGCGACTGAAGCGCTACGCCTACTCCTCAGTAGATGTGGTAAGTAAACCGAGTATGCGACTGAAGCGCTACGCCTACTCCCCAGTAGATAAAGTAAGTATATCGAGTGTGCGACTGAAGCGCTACGCTTACTCCTAAGTAGATAAAGTAAGTATATCGAGTGTGCAACTGAAGCGCTACGCTTACTCCTCAGTAGAAAAAGTAAGTATATCGAGTGTGCGACTGAAGCGCTACGCCTACTCCTCAGTAGATAAAGTAAGTATATCGAGTGTGCGACTGAAGCGCTAAGCCTACTCTTCAGTAGATGAAGTAAGTATATCGAGTGCGCGACTGAAGCGCTACGCCTACTCCTCAGTAGATAAAGTAAGTATATCGAGTGTGCGACTGAAGCGCTACGCTTACTCCTCAGTAGATAAAGTAAGTATATCGAGTGTGCGACTGAAGCGCTACGCCTACTCCTCAGTAGATAAAGTACCTAAGTATATCGAGTGTGTGACTGAAGCGCTACGCTTACTCCTCAGTAGATAAAGTTAGTATATCGAGTGTGCGACTGAAGCGCTACGCCTACTCCTCAGTAGATGAAGTAAGTATATCGAGTGTGCGACTGAAGCGCTAAGCCTACTCTTCAGTAGATGAAGTAAGTATATCGAGTGTGCGACTGAAGCGCTACGCTTACTCCTCAGTAGATAAAGTAAGTATATCGAGTGTGCGACTGAAGCGCTACGCCTACTCCTCAGTAGATGAAGTAAGTATATCGAGTGTGCGACTGAAGCGCTACGCCTACTCCTCAGTAGATAAAGTAAGTATATCGAGTGTGCGACTGAAGCGCTACGCTTACTCCTCAGTAGATAAAGTTAGTATATCGAGTGTGCGACTGAAGCGCTACGCCTACTCCTCAGTAGATGAAGTAAGTATATCGAGTGTGCGACTGAAGCGCTACGCCTACTCCTCAGTAGATAAAGTAAGTATATCGAGTGTGCGACTGAAGCGCTACGCTTACTCCTCAGTAGATAAAGTAAGTATATCGAGTGTGCGACTGAAGCGCTACGCCTACTCCTCAGTAGATGAAGTAAGTATATCGAGTGTGCGACTGAAGCGCTACGCCTACTCCTCAGTAGATGAAGTAAGTATATCGAGTGTGCGACTGAAGCGCTACGCTTACTCCTCAGTAGATAAAGTTAGTATATCGAGTGTGCGACTGAAGCGCTACGCCTACTCCTCAGTTGATGAAGTAAGTATATCGAGTGTGCGACTGAAGCGCTACGCCTACTCCTCAGTAGATAAAGTAAGTATATCGAGTGTGCGACTGAAGCGCTACGCTTACTCCTCAGTAGATAAAGTAAGTATATCGAGTGTGCGACTGAAGCGCTACGCCTACTCCTCAGTAGATGAAGTAAGTATATCGAGTGTTCGACTGAAGCGCTACGCTTACTCCTCAGTAGATAAAGTAAGTATATCGAGTGCGCGACTGAAGAGCTACGCCTACTCTCCAGTAGCTAAAGTAAGGGAAAAAAAATTAAACAGAACATGGAGTTAAGAATACATAGTGAGTACCTAATAAGTACCTAAAACTTTACAAGTTCAGCTTGTAGACAGTACGTCGAGTGTGCGGCGCGGCGGGCCGGCGGCGCGGCAGTGCGTTCCCGGCGCCGGTCCGCAACGCGCGCCTGCCCTGCCGCCGCGCCGCCGCCGCCACGCCGCGCCGACGTAATGCCACGATACCTATTCAAGATACTTTCTAATTATTTTTCCGACTTCCTTAGTCTCCTGTGCCAGTTTGAACGTTGTGAAAATATATGGAACAGAACTTACTGGTATTTAATCAATACTAAGCGCGTGCAGTGACTTGAAAAACTTTTTGTTGTTTCTTTATTTGCATGCGGCGACACGCGCACCAAAACTTGGTGCTCCAGTGCTTTACGTGTGACGTACGGGAAAAACAATAGGTAGTGAGTGTTTCAACTTGTTTTGAGTGGAAAAATATTGAGTAAGATCACAAACAGTGTTTACGAGAGTTCCCAAAGGAAAAGTGATAGTTGAAATGTGTCGCTGAATTAAACATTGTAGTACTGCGCCATGTTTTACTAACAAGGGTGAGTTGATGTTTGTATGATTGATGTATTAACTAGGTTTCACAGATATGGATTTTTTGTTGTAAAAACCGGATATCAGCACCTAATTCTGTGCGTTAGTACCTCTGCATAATCAATACTATTCGGAAACGGTCTGACATTCACTGTAACTGTAGTTGCAAACAACTGTACTCGTATATTATAATAGTAACATGCTATGTGAGTATGAATCAGTGAAGCTGTAACTTTCGTAATTCAAGTGACCGTTGTAACGGCGAGCCGGTGTTTCTGCAGTCTCCTTTACATACCTAGTTATTTAGGATTTTCTCTTTATAGTAATGTAATAATCTTAGATCTATCGGATTGTCTCCCTTTACAAAACATGACGTTTAGACATCACGTAGTGCTAATAAGCCTGCTTTGGCAGGTGATGATGATGACTATCATCACCTTAGCCATAAAACGTCCCACTGCTGGACATAGGCCTCCCCCAAGTTAGAAGGGGGCCGGTCGAGTTGAAGTGATCGTTAAGCTCGGCGGGCAGGTGGGAGACAGTGGTGTGCAGTGCGGTGGCGGCACAGCGCGCGTGCAGGACGCCGTCACGCCGCTCGTGCTCGGGTTCATGTCTCTCAGTCGCCTCGCCGCCGCCGCCGAGGGCCCCGGGAAGAGGTGACAGGTGATATTCTAGGGCCACACCATAAGCCAACACATTGCAAAGTAAAATTATTCTGGATGTATGGATATACTTGTCCAGTAATACCCAGTGAACGGTCAAACACTTCTACCTTAGCGATATTTTATTCATTAAACGTCGACTCGCCGGCAGTGGGTTACTCGTTACCTTAGCAGATGGTCACTTTATTACTTTAGCAGGAGAACTGCGAAAAATATACTCAGTTCTGTATGAGTGAAACCCGGAAATGGTTAACTTAAGTAGGCCGCGGCGATTGGCGGGTCGGTGGGTCGGCGGGTCGGCGAGTCGGCGGGTCGGCGGGTCGGCGCCGTCGCGTGACTATAAGCTAAATTATCCTACGGTACACTCATTGGTCGTAAAACGGTCCAACAAACTTAATTATACAACTATTAGACAATTACAATAGCTTTATGGATTTCAGAAACTGGTTTCACAGCGGATATTTATGGACTCGAGCGGTGTTATCACTGGAGTCGGATGAACAATACATCCCCGTTTGTAGAAGCTGAGCTTCCCGATGCAATAGTGAGAATAAGAATAATGTGCACAAAATAGTGAGGGGCTGATTTTTTCATTCGAAAGAGTATACTCCCGACGGGGTCCCATTGTCACCAAGTCAGGATCTGATGATGGGATCCCAGGGAAATCGAGGGCAACGCTTCAAAAATAATGAAAAATTTGAATTTTAAAGGCACTAATTACGTGATTCATATGTTTACTAAAGCTATTATATATTATATACTATATACTTGCGTCTGTTAGTCATATTCTCATGTTGATAAGCTGATATAGGAAGGTACAACTCCTTAACGGTTAGGAGTTGCAGGAAAAATCTTTTGAATGTTATACATAGATATATACGTAGGTATGCATAGACCGATAGTTGTATTCCTTCAGGTTATTCAGATGAGCTGATGATGGACGATTTAACTCCTTAACTTTCATGCTGCTGAGATAATGATGGAAGTCACAGGACTCTGTATCTGTTAATCAAACACATGTATTATGGTTTGATAATTCCTATTGGTGAGTATAGGTGATTGGATTTAACGTTGCTAGATAGATAGCATTACCACTAAAAATAAAGAAAATAAATAAAAGTTTAAAAAAACTTAAAACCGACTTCAAAATGAAATTCACTCAAAAGTGTGAAATAATATTATTATACTTAAATACACAACATTAACCAACAATAACGAAATCAAAGGCGGGTACGAATTAAATTAGGGGCTTAAATTTTTTTGACATCGGTACCAGCACACAGTTACTTACGTATTAAATGGTTTAGATTCGATGGTTTGCTGACACCGACCTCAAAAAAAAATTTTGAGCCTCTAGTTTAATTCGTACCCGCCTTTGATTTCGTTATTGTTGGTTAATGTCGTGTATTTAAGTATAATAATATTATTTCATACTTTTGAGTGAATTTCATTTTGAAGTCGGTTTTAAGTTTTTTTTAACTTTTTTTTATGCATTACTATTTTTGGTTTTTACCCGACTACAAAAAAGGATTACCAGACTACGAAAAAGAGGGGGTTATGTTTTTGACTGTCTATGTATGTACGTATGAATGGATTTTCATCTGTTCCCTCGTGTTTCCTAAACCACTTAACCTATCTTGATAAATGTGGTGTCTTTAGCTTTGTGCCCTCCGCGTGCCCTAGGATATACGAGTATAACATTCAAAAAATCAGCATGGAAGATTTTGTAGGTGAATTTAACAACAAACAATTTTTAAATATACTCACATCATGTTTGGTATCAAAAGAAAGGTCTTAACGATATATATATATAGAAAGTGCTCGTCAAGTTCTTTAATTTTAATTGGAAAAGCGATATTATGAGACGGCTCAAGCGCCACGACACGCGGCCGCGGGTAGCGAGGTGCGGTGGCGTTATACTCTGAGCACAAAAAATATGGAAATAAAATAAATGTAAAAAAAATAATAAAACCCGACAACGGAAAAGTTTGAAATCAACAGTTTCACTCCTGAAATCATAGCCTTTATTTTTACCTTTATCTGAGGTGACGGCCGCAGTCGCAAGCCCCATCACTAGGGCTCGCGCCGCGGCTTTTTATTTCATCTCTTACTGGGCGCCCCTTTGGCGTGCCCAGTACGTGAGTGCTGATCCCTGTTGTCTTCATTATATTTTAAAGGTTCTGATCTACTTACTTACTTACTTACTTACTTACTTACTTACTTACTTACTTACTTACTTACTTACTTACAATAAATTGAACGATTGCGTCTTTTATACACTCCGCTCCAATTGATAAAATTAAAACATTTATTTTATTTATACGATAATTTTGTAATGTTGTGAGCAGATCTCAAACGAGTTCGTGGTCGCGTTTAGTCAATTCAGGTTCAGTGACCACGTGACCGATGAAGGTTTTGCGTGGATTTGGTGAAAATCAGTATCTAGTCTAACTGGCGACGGTGGTGCGGTTGCGGCGCGGGTGCGGTGCGGGCGCGGGGTCCCTCCAACGCTGACGAGGGATCTTTCTGACGTTTATAAGACGCGCCGTCACTCCTCGAACACCCCCTCCCCCGTACACCTCTCTGACAGCCCCGGGGCCCCTCCTTAGTCGTCCGACAGTAGCTGCTTAGTATTTCAGGTTGAATTCGTAGCCACATAATAAGTAGCGCTTAACATTCCGTGCGCACAGAGAACGGTTTGCCTAAAGAAACCCTTTAAGAGCGGGGCGGCCGGGGCGGCCGGGGCGGCTCCGTCGTTAAACGTTACAACAACGCGCCGCGCCGCCGGACTGCCCGCGTAATATTCAGTGCTGAGAAGCGCTCAGCTCAGCGGCAGTTGGGGGGAGGGGGGGGGGAAGGAAGACACGACTAAACATTGAAGGAGTAAAACAACAATCTAAATAGTTTAATTGTTTTGGTTAATAAACTACGCTCTGTCTATTATAAAAAATCACTTTAATTGAAATAACAGCAGAGCAAATAACTTGACAGTGTAACGCCTACCTTGCAGTTCGTCGCAGTGGAGCCTAACGCTAACTCGAGTCAGGCTCCAGGTCGCGTCGCGCCGCCGCCGCCGCCGCCGCCGCCGCCGCCGCCGCGCCGCTGCACCGCGCTGTAGATCGACAAAGGAATTCATAATGGTGAATACTGCTGGTGCGAGCCGCGCCCGGCTACACAATGTCAAACTTATAATTGTATTACAGTTAACAACACAACACTTACGTAAAGTCGCTCCGGGAGGAGTTCCTTTTTCAGCGAATAGTGACATGATGATTACAGTAAATTCTTTTTTAGAAAATAAAAAGAACTTAAAGGTGCCATAATTTTTTATCTAGTTTAGTTATGAAAAGGCCCATATCTTAAAAACTAATTCATACAATTGTAAAATTCAAAAAATACCTTTAGGTGTGATGTCGCTACATTTAAAATAAAATAAAAATGAAAGTGGTTAATAAATGAGTAGAAAGTGTACACTATACACGTTGAGCGTAGAGCGCGCGGAATGGCGCGGACGTGCAGCGCCGCAGCTCGTGAGTGCGCATGCGGACTCGTGTTGATGTAGAAATGACTGTTAATAACTGGTTTTACAATAAAAAGAATTGAAGAAGATATTTGAGATAAAAGTAAATTTGAGGGTTCCAAAGTCAACACTTATGTAACGTCCGCGGCTCAGCTCCGAGACTAGAGCTGTAACTTGTCATAGGTATGTACATAATAATCACGCTGACAAAATAGTATAAAAAATTTTGAAAAACAAAATTACCTACATACAGTGGTGGTCACATAATTAAGAAGATACCAGGCCAATTTATATTTGTCACCAGAATTAATTGTAAAATAAGTTTATAAAAATGATTTAATAATGTTGTATAACATTGCTATGACTGTCCTGTCTTATTTAGTATCACAATATTGTCAAAACAGTGTGCATGTTTGTTTATTCATTAAATTGCAAGAACTCATTTATTTGCAGGACAAATAATTACGAAATGTTTTTTTTCATTTTTTCTTCAGATTGAAAATGGAATGCGATGCTCTTCTTTACTATTTTTATTGCAGTATTGCGCCGTTGTTGATTCATTTCTTGTTTTTGTAATAATTTGTCAAAAACCAATGGAAAAAATAAATTTGGTGACTCTGTTACTAGAGAAGTAATAATAAAGTTGCGAGGTCGTAATAGGTCTAGTAAAACAATTGCGGGTCATTTGGTTTTGGAATTTGGTTAGGAGTAGTCCACTTTGCTAAGCGAGACCCATTTAAAGGCTCTAATCAGATAAAAATGAAAATTTTGGTGAGAATAACCCTTGAACAGTCTCGACGTGCATCGTGCGAAGACGTTTAGTGGAGGCACAGTTAGTTGGGAGATGAACCAGAAAGGTACCCATGTTGACACCATGCCATAGATAGGCCCGAGTTCCGTTTGCAAGGAATTATGTAAACTGGACAGAACAGCAATGGAAGAATGTACTTTTTTGACGAAACTAAAATAAATAAAATATGCTCTCGTGGCATGCAGTACGTACGCCGACCTGCAAATAAGGTATCCGACCCAAAATCAACAAAAATACGGTAAAACATGGCCTTGGAAACGTTAAAATGTAGCAAAACAATTTGCCGGCTATGGCGTGGGTCCTACCAGTTTGATACAAGGTAACATGGACCAATACTAATATAAACAGATTATTCGGAAGAATGTATGCTGCCATACGCTTATGTTAATCTCCCTGTAATTTGGACATTCCAGCACGATTATGATCCAAAACACATTGCCAACTCTGTAAAAACATTCCTCAAAAGGCAAATTGCCACTGTGTTAGACTGGCCACCAAATAGTCTTATCTAAATCCCATAGAAATTCTGTGGTAACAATTTAAAAAGAAATTATCGAACTGAGTGTGTGGTAACATGAATGAACTTTACAATGCATTTTTTTTTAGTTGAAACCTACTAACGGTTCACAGCATCAATGCTGTAGAGATCGTATATCTCTACGTTTCCGCACTCGCAACTCCTTTTATACTTACTTGCCAGCGCGAATCTTATTAAAAATCTAAGTCAAATTCAAATAAGTGAGTCGTTCGAAAGCTTTCCAAATAATCCCAAAACAGTTGAGATTCATTCGATGGTGGACCGCGAGCCAGGACAGAGGTCCATTTTCAAGTGTGTAATAGATTGAAGACCGCGCGCCAGGGCAGAGATCCCTAGTTATGTATTTTTATGGCAAGAAAGTATTTCAAATAGTTTCGTTTAAAGAACCATTATTAAGTCAGCTGACAGAGCCTACATCGATTTTACGTATTAAATAAATAGAACTCTTCAGCTATATTTGATTAATTAAGTGGTTTTATTTTACGGTATTAATCTACCGAGCTACCAACTCCCTGGCACACTGCGCACTGCACACTGCGCACTGCGCACTGCACACTGCACACTGCGCACTGCACACTGCGCACTGCACACTGCGCACTGCACACTGCACACTGCGCACTGCACACTGCGCACTGCGCACTGCACACTGCGCACTGCACACTGCGCACTGCACACTGCGCACTGCACACTGCGCACTGCACACTGCGCACTGCCAGCTAAACTGGTGTGTAAGGACATCTGAATAAACCGGCCGAGTGCGCCTCGGGGTCCCACCGCCCACGCGAGGGTTCCGCACCAAAACTTTAACTGCCAACAAAATAAGAGCTTTTAGTTAGTAAACACTGTGCTCCAGGTCTACTTATTGGATTAAGAAAATTTTATTTTTTCTTTGGGAACGGAATGCCTTTCCATTTTCTCATAGGTTTCCCTACAATCTATACATTCAACAACACTTACTGTGTTTGTTTTAGATTTCAATCACAGTAGTTTCGGAATTAAGGGGGGATGGTCAATGCTCACCTGTTTTCATTAATAATTTTAATATTAAAAAAATATATTTGAGATTCTTACACCAAGCCCTTTCATTTGATATGACACACAATCAAGTTTGCTTTGTTTTTTTAATTTTCCAATTTACCCCCAAAAGTGGACGTCGGTGTTCAACATTTATTTATTTACGTTACAATTCCGTCTGTGAGTCGCCGATTTACATATGAGTACCTACTAAATTTGAACTCAATCGGTCCAGTAGTTTCGTTGTAAAATGGCTGTGACAGGCGGACGAACGGACGGACAGACAAATACGCGAGTGCTGCTACAATGGTTCCGTTTTTAACTTTTGAGTTACGGAACCCTAAAAATAGATAACAATAGTACATATAATGTGGTCTCTGCCCTCCCCTCCGGGAAAGAGGTGTCATTTTATGTATGTAAGTATGTATGTATAATGTATTTAAAAGAAAAAACTATCACAGCCAAGAAGAATTTCTTAGTTTAGGGGTAATAATCTATCAACTTAAGATTGATTGATTTATTTAACAGTTTATTGTGTACAAAAAAGATTTCATAACAGGCAGAAAATAAAATTATACAATAGGTAATAAGATGTTGAGTTGCGTTTGTAAAAAATTCATAGATTTTTCATACGAAATTTTCTATTATTAACTTGTAACTGATTTGTGTTTTTAAAATACACATTTGTTTTTTAAAAAAATACGAAGCCCTTCTTTACACGTGGTCCGACACGCATTTGGCCACTTTTTTTTAAAATAAATCGTAGAAATATTTGTTTGTCGAGATTCTTCCTGATTGGCGCAGGTCGCATAGTAGTAGTGTCGCCAGGTGCCGCATGCCGTGACGTCACGCCCGTGTCGCCAGAATAACAGTCTCTGAAATAAATGGGCTCATTTCCCGGCCGCGAGCATGGTCGTAAGTGCTACGCCGAAGCACTCGAGCTTGGTCATGAGTGCTACGCCGTAGCACTCGAGCATGGTCATGAGTACTACGCCGTAGAACTCGAGCATGGTCATGAGTGCTACGTCGTAGCACTCGAGCATGGTCATGAGTGCTACGTCGTAGCACTCGAGCATGGTCATGAGTGCTACGCCGTAGCACTCAAGCTCCTTCGTAGCTACAACAACTTTCATAGCGATTTCCCAAGATTTTTTTCATTTTATCTGCTTCATAAATTTCATCAGGTAATGAAGCGTGAAAAGTTAACAAACACATTTTTACATTTATAATATTAGTAAGGATTCTAATGAATTAAAAAAACGTGCTCTAGTCACCAGTATTTTATGTTCATAAAGATTTCGATGCATTTACTACGGCTTAAGCAATATGTCACGTAGGGTGAGGCGATTCACTTACACACTACAATAGTAGAACTAATTACGAAAGATGTGTTATTTAAAATATGTGGTTAATATACGCAAGCCCAAACAATACCTATTCACTCGCGCGTTGAAGATTTCCATAATTATAACTTTTGTTCCACGACTTTGCTGAAATCATAAAAAATAACATTTCATATTTATCTATAAACAGATTAGCCAACGTTTATCGATAAACAACAAGATGGGAAGTCCAAAAAAAGTTTCTGAAATGGGCCGAGGGTTCTCGAAGAAAGTTGTTCAGATATGCAAGTGGAATCCCACCTTATAGTATTGCTATGTCTTTGTGTTACATCCAGTAGAAAGAAAAGTATGAGTTCAATAAATAAAACTTCAATATATTCTTATTTTGCTGCAAATCAATCTTTAGCTACCAACTCATTTGTGCTGTAGCTCTAGCCTGTGAACTCTGTCTGCGAACTAATGATGTAGCAGGTCAGCTGTTCCGCCGCGCCGCCCGCGCCCGCTGCACGCGCCCGCTGCACGCGCCCGCCGCACGCGCTGCTCGCTGGCTCGGAGCGCGCTTAGCCTTTGCTTAGCATTTTTCCTGTCGCGGCTCACTAGCGTGGTGGGCGTACACCCTGCGCTGCCCCACACCAGACCCACGAGTATTGCACAGCAGTAACGACACACAACACCGCCCAGGCCGCGGGTGGCTCCCAGAGGGATGCATGCGTGGCCTCAATAAGGAACCGCGGTTTGAAATTATTACGAGTCAGTCAATTTCCTACTCGCAAAGTGTGTGGGTTTGGAACTAAATAAAGAAAGCTGATGCCACGACATTAGGAAGGCAATGAGTTCACAAATTGAATACGCCCATCGCAAGGGGCTGCGCTGCCATGCCTCATGGGTACTTACTATACACTATACACGTGGTGGCGCCGAGTATGCGTGTGTGTGTGTGTGAGAGCGTGCGTGCCGCGGCGCAGTTATCGGGCGCCGCAATGGCTTACTCGTTCGCATCGGTTTGATAAACTGCGGAAAACTGGAAATTATTCCTCGTTGCGTGCATTGTTATTAGTTGGCTTATGGCAGCAAACAAATTTAGGTTAAGTAAAATAGTTGTTTCCTTCTCTAAGGGACAAACTAAATGGTTTCCGTACATTTGCACTAAATTTCAAACAAATGTTTTTATTTTGAACTAGTTACTGCAAATGGATTTTTCGTCCCCCCATCTCCATCTCGGATTGTATTTTTGTCCTTCGATATCTGAGTGCAAAAGCTGTTTTTATTCGCTAAAGGATAAAGTAAATTGAATTTAGAACATCGTGTGCACTAAGTTTGTAAATTCAAAAAGTTATTAAACCTATTTAATTCTACCTCCATGGTGCCGAATTTATCATACAATATTTTTTAATTTGTTAAAAACTCAGACTTGGAACCAAGGACGTTTTAATAATAGCCGGACCCCCTATCGATAACAAGCGACTGAAGTACCCCTATTACACCCATTCGCTCATAGGTACAAGTCCGCGTGCACACATTCATACTATATTACACCCATGGGCCGCCATTATGCAGCGAACCTTTCGCAAAAGAACACATGTACGTAACGTGAAATTATATTTATTATGCCAACTTGCGTAGTGAAACCTGTAAAAATAGATCCGAGCGTGGGAAAAAACTTAAGGGGATCACATTCCATACGTTAGTTCAGAATATTTTCATTTAATTTCCTATATTTAACGCGTTAAAATTTGTAAACATTGAAACAAAAAACCCCAACCAAACAACTAGTGTTGCCACAAATTTCTGAAAAAAAAACCTGAAATTGTGGGAGATCGAGTTTAATATGTCTTTTCTCATGAAGTTGGGCATTTATTACTTGTTAATTATTTACTTTAGGTTCCCTCGTGTATCAAAGTATGTCCGCTCGAAAAAAGTTGGAATGTTCGTGAGCTCGAAATGTTAACCAATCAAAGTATGTGTACTCTAAAATGTATGATTTTGTTGGTTTTTAGAGTTCCTCACTAGGACAAAATGGAACCCTACAACATTACTCCCACTTCCGTCCATCCCTCCCCCCTGCGTCCGTCTGTCACGCCTGTTTTTAGGGTTCCGTAGTAAAACTAGGAAATCTCTAGTTTTACCATGTCCGTCAGTATGTCACAGGCGTTTTACTCAAACACTGTTATAAATATAAATAGTATTTTGAACTTTTAGATAATAATAATTATTGACTGGCTGACCAAATCACATCCGTTGTCAGAATTGAAAAAAAGTTGCCACCATTATAAAACTATGTGATTATGGGACCGATTGCTTTCAAAATCGATATTATTAGGCCCTTGAAGTGTCTGATCTCGAAACCGTTGTCAGAATTCACTACCGATTCACTTAGAATCTAGTTAAGTACCACAGTCTTATCTATGATTGTAACGAATAATTGTGAGAATGTCGTTTACCTATGTACTCATCTTTTCTATTAATAAATAAATAATAATAAATAATAAAGTGGCCGCCATTTTGAACTTTTCGATAATAATAATTATTACTATTATTAGACATTTATTACAGACAACTTAGTCCATAGTTTTGTTAGTAACATAGATCTTAATTCTAGAGTTAGTAAAATACAAAAGCAAAACGTATAAAAACAAAGACTTCAATACAACAATCTGCTGGATCCATGCATCCGGAGCCAGCGACCCAGCATTGGAGAGTCCCACCGGTCTACAAATACGCTCAGGATTCTGTTGGAGATGGCACGAACGCGGCCCAGCAGTGACGCGCATCGCTTTCTTATTATAGCATGAAAGCTGTCGGTTTCCGCCTCAGCCAGCATGCCTGATGCACTGCAGAACCGCGGCAGCCCCAACAGCACCCTAAACGCATTATTATACTGGACACGCAAGTCGTCGATTTCTTTGAAAATCGATATTTGAAGGTCTTTGGGGTCTCTGATCTCAAATCCGTTGTCAGAATTGAAAAAAGGGGCCGCCATTCTAAACCTTTTGGTTACTGGACCGATGGCTTTCAAAATCGATATCTGAAGGTCCTGAGGTCTTTGATTTCGAAACCATTGTTATAATTTAAAATGTCACTACCATTTTGAACTTTTTAGTTACTCAACCAATTGCTTTCAAAGCCGATATGAGTACTCAGTTTCGTTATTGAATAAACGTGCATATGAAATCGAAATTTGAAAACACATTGGTACGAATCGGGATTCGAACCATGACCTCTCGGACAGGATGTAGCGATCCTAGCGTAACGACGCCACTGACGAGTTACAGCTATACATCAATATATGTATATCTACTTCTACGCACTAGATTTTGCGATCTGAACGCTCATTCTGATCGACTTAACTGTATTACAATCCGTAAAAACACCTTACTATATTATGAATTCGACATTCATGCAGTTTGGGCGCGTACGGAGTGGCACTAATAACCCATGGCACCATGAATTTGAACAACTATATCTTTTTCTGAATATCGTGTACTCGTCAATCATTAAAAATTGCGGTAAACTGCATTTTTATCTTCAAGATAATTTACACAGCTCACGATGACAATCGATGATACATGATCGATCACTAACAATACCCCCCCCCCCCCCACCCCCTCCCAGACGATTTGATGTCAGCGGAGGGGAGGTTAATGTCGCATTTTTACGCTAGTAATATTAAGTCATCTTTGTTTACGAATATAGAAAAAATGGGAAAATTTGTATTAAAATGGCAACCCTCTATTCACTCATACATTCTTAGGCCGCCGCCATTACTATACTTCAGCTGATTCTTAAACGATATTCCCTCCGTCTTGTTTCTTCCTCTGAGCTTGGAACCTTCTTGGTGTACTTTTTTTTGTTTGTTTTGCTCGCGCCATTTTCTTTTCACGTCATATTGTTAAAACCTTAGGTTAAAAACAAGAAACTTGAAAACAAGTAAAAAACCTAAAATGAGTGATTCTAGCGACGAGGAAGTTTATTCGACGCCAACAGGGTCGACTGAAACTGTTTGTACGAGTACGAGTACGCGATTGCGCGCCGATTATTTACAAGCTTTTGCCAGCGGCTTCGCTCGCGTGAACATAATTTCTATGACTGTCTCCGAGAGTGCACGGTGCGCGAGCCGCAAGCGGATCGCGAGTGTGGAAAAAACCTATATGTTAATCCAGATCCTAATTAATCTGTCTACCTACCAAATTTCATCCAGATACGTCAGTAGTTTTTTGCGTGAAAGAGTAACAAACATCCATACATACAAACATTCACATTTATAATATTAGTAGGATGAAACGTTTACTTTGCTGGCGGCACAGGTAATGACGGTGTTCGGCGCTCGCTTCTGCGACCAATAAGTGACTTGCTCGCGTCACCCTTGGCACAGGCACAGACCTAGGTGTACATATTTATGTAAGTAGTAAGTTGTTCAACGTGCTGCAATGTTCGCGACTAATCACCAAATTGTTACAGCAAATGGGATAATCCATTACGTACGAGCACATACATAAACATACCGCCAGCAAGCGAACGCAACCCCCGCGGCATCGGAATACAAATAGAAAAATTACCCGCACGCGGCTCATACGCGCGATCTACAAAACGGGCTTAATTATTTTCGGCCCAGCTATGCGCACACGTCACACAATGTCGTAACAATAACGACGTTGCTATTTTTCTGCATATTTCCTGTAAGACCCAAACACATTCTAATTACTGGAATTATCTTCCGTCTCGGGAACCATGTCCGTCTCAACACGACGACGACATACATATGAAAGTTCGCGGGGGTGACCGGCGACACAACGCCGCGCCACACCGCGCCACACCGCGCCACACCGCGCCGGTACCAGCTCGGTTTCTATCGGGCTCCGGGACGGCTCCTGTTTCATTCAGCACGCATCGCTCCGGCTCCGGCGCGGACGCAAACGCAGTGGGACAGGCCCGCCCGCGGGACCGCCGCGCCCCGCGCCCCGCGCCCCGCGCCAGGGGGCTCCGGTTGAACTTACATTTGGAGATAGACATTAAAACACATTTGTCGGATCCAGGGGCAAAGCCGAGTGTGACCTAAGTTCTAAGTTTAAGGCGACCGAGATAAAAGTACCCCTTTTTATATCTAACGTACACAAAGAGGTTTTAGTGTCGGATATTGTTGACTACATTTTCAGTAAAACAGAAGAAAGAGTTTCGTTAACCAAAATTAAAATGAAGAAGCAAAAAGAATACAAGTCATACAAAATTTGTATACATAAGTACAAACTTGATACATGTTTGGACGACGCGACGGTCTGCGGGTTAGGTACACTTAACGAGCCTACAACGCCCTGCGTGTGCAGTTTGACAACGCTTTGAGGACGCTGACGGGGCTGCCGTAGTGGCGCGCCCCTGTAGTGCGTCTCAAATGTTTGCGGAGGCGCGAACGCGAACGCGAACGCGAACGCGAACGCGAACGCGAACGCGAACCGGTGGATTCCACGCAGTTACACGCAAGAAAGTCTCCTCACTTGTCCGTCGGTCGCGCGGCACGGCGGCGGCCACGACGGCATCCTGAGGACGCTCGCCGCACGGCTTGACTCTCCCCTCCTGAAGTATTGGGTGGGGATAGTCACCGGTGCGGTAAAATTATACTTATTTTAATTATTCCCAAGTAGTTTTTAAGTACTTACTAACATAGGCCAAAACTCTATTGTTACTAACACGTTATGGACTTTTGTGGTCCGAAATCAACTAAATTTATTATAATTATTATTTATTTATGTACCTAGTTGACTATAATCAAGTTAGTTACTGGCATGTATAACATATTTTGAGGTCCTTAACAAATAATAAGAATTAATTTGGTTTTTCTTTGAATCAGGAATCGTGGGTCATTGATGGCTCACGGAGTCAATTGTGAGTATTATTCGCCGCTCGGCAGGTGCGTAGTGCGTAGTGCGTAGTGCGTAGTGCGTAGTGCGTACTCAATAGCCCCGCATAACTGTCCAAAAGTGAGACGTGAGGTGAGACAGGACGCCACACTGGCACAGTTGGTGAGACAGGACGCCACACTGGCACAGGCACAACAATGCAGAAAATATAATTCAAGCCCTAAATTATTCTGTGTTGATAATATAAAATTTGTGTTATTTTTAGGGTTCTGTACCTCAAGAGGAAAACAGAGCTGTGTAATGGTTCCTTTTTTACTTTTTGAGCTACGGAACCATAACAAGGAACTCTTATAGGATCACATTGTTGCCACAGTATTACGATGTGGCTTGCAGTAGCGCAACGCCTTTGATCTCGCACGATGCGCCACCGGCGCGGCGTGGGTACTAGTACATAGTAGCCGCCCGCCGCCCGCCGCCCGCCGCCCGCCGCCCGCCGCCCGCCGCCCGCCGCCCGCCGCCCGCCGCCCCGCAAGTACCCTTCCGTTGCTCTGCGTAAGTACATTCGTTGCACTACTGTAAGCCGCTATATTGTAATACTGCGTCGTTGTTCTTCTGTCTATCTGTCTGTCAAGACCCTTTTTAGGCCCCGACGCAAAAAGAGGGGTGCTATAATAATTTTGATGCCAATGTTTGTGTGTGTGTCTGTCTGTCTGTCTGTCTATGGCATCTTAGTTATTAAACGCAAGGACCGATTTTGATGTGGTTTTTTAAAGTGATAGCAAGTTTCCTTTCGGTGGTTCTTAGCTATATTTGGTAAAAATCTAATCAGCAGTTTGAAGATCATCAGCTCTTATCTAGTTGATAAAGGGATGTGGGCAACTTATACCAATCTGATCGATTCGAAATTTGATGCACTGTAATTGTAAAAATATAGCTAAACCATGGTAACCTTGACCTGGTACTGCAGCATCTCTTGGAGTCTGCAGGATACCCAACTCCTCACCAACCTTAAGTAGAGGCACCGTGTTTGGGCTCATTGGAATAGTCTCAATGAATAAGTGTTAGATAGAACATGGTAATTTTGACCTGATTCTTCAGCATCTCCTGGAATCATCAGGATACCAACTGCTCGCCAACTTACAGCATGGGTATCTTGTTTGGGCTCATTGGAATATTCTCAATGAATAGTTTTTAGATAGACCATGGTAACTTTGATCTGATGCTGCTGCATCTTCTGGAATTTGAAGGATACCCAACTCCTCACCAACTTACAGCAGATGAATCGTGTTTGAGCTCAATGGAACAGTCTCAATGAAAAGGTTTTAGATAGAGCATGGTAACCTTGACCTGACGCTGCATCATCTCCTGGTAAATGCAGGGTACCCAACTCCTTACAAACTCACAGCAATGCTATCGTGTTTGAAGTAAGTTTAAAAAGCATGAAATAAAAATTAAATTAAAAATTTTAATAACCCCCAACAAACAAAACGCTAAAAAGTATAAATAAATATGTCTTGGCACTTAAAATTTAATATAACTATTATAAATGAGTCTGATTTTTTTTCCTCGCCAATCCCATTTTTTGAGGTGTCGTCAAATAGGTCTAAGCCCTATCCTAATATTTTTTTTATCAGAAGTACTTACCACTACGGCACGCGAGCACGCGAGCACGCGAGCACGCGAGCACGCGAGCACGCGAGCACGCGAGCACGCGAGCGCGGCTGTCACCCGGGTGGAGGGAAATAAAGGCTATGGTTTCAGGAGGGAAACTCTTGTTTCCATATTTGTCCGTAGTCGGGTTTTAGTTTTTTACTTTTATTTTTGTACAAGGTGTTGCTAAAAGGTACTATACTGAACAACTTACTTCAAGGAACTCAAAGTCATCTATATATAAAAGGAAAAGGTGACTGACTGGTATATCAACGCACAGCCGAAACCACTGAACAGATTTCGCTGAAATTTGGAATACCGTTAGCAATTAGGACGTGGGCATCGCTAAAAAAGGATTTTGGGAAATTCCCACGGGAACGGCAGAAAACGGGATCTGCGTGGGTGAAGCTGCGAGCATCCACTAGTTACACAATAAATTATTATGATTATGAATGTTGTTCATTTCCACGAGCAGAAGAGCCCACAAAGTGTTGATGCACACTAGCCACCAGCGCGGGATCTCTCGTGAGTCATGAAGCTACAACATTTCGCGCTGACTGTACGAGTATGCAACTCGCAAAAAGTCTCCATAAAATTCATCAGCGGGTTTGTCGATCCGATTCCTTGCGGGAAATCGAAAAACTTTTCTGCGAGTAAGCTTACCTTTCTTTGCGAAAAGTTGAAATGTTTTACGAGCCGATTTTGTAATCTTGCTTTTACACCTTCTTATTTTTTCTTATAAAACGCCGCTCGGCGCGCGGCATCGCTGAGGATCTGTTGGCGCTCTAGTTGTGAACGAAATCATGTTTTTTTTTATCGATGTTGGTGAAGGGCTCCCCGGAAGACCGCAGTGAATGGAGTGCTTCCGCTGTTTCTAAATTTGCTCTGGAGGGCGAGAGGCTTCCTGCTTTAACGATCACTCGGTTGATTGCACCAACGAATTGGCCCTTTCAGTTTTGAGGCAAACATCAAGATAACGTACCTCCTAAATACCCAGCAACAATACAAGCACTTATTATTTTATATTCATTCATTTTTGTTTCATATAAACAAGACCAATTTAATTTAATTTTTTTTTCATGATTACAGTTACAAAGGAAGAATTCATATTTTCAAAATATGACTTATTTATTAATGACAGTAATATTCAGCTTCACGTGCATAGTTAAATTGTAGTGGTGCTTTTAATTGCTGTCACAATTATATTCACGAACTGAAATGTCCTGATGCAGCTACTACCGTTAATATTGATTTATTTCATTTGTAGGTTAACTACTGATGTCGGTAATTTTTGGAGCAGCATGGAACCTTCGGTGTTTGAATTTTATGTGCCCGATTTAATTTGCATCGTTCCGGAACGAACGGCGTGAGCGCATGTGCAGAGGGCTCGCGTAGTGCGACACGCGCACAATAGATGTGCGGCCAATTTACCGTAAATGCGTCGCCTTTTGTACAATTTTTCCCGCATAATTTTCCCCCGATTCGCGTAATATAGGGCGCGGGCGGCCATATTATGCGTGAGGCGGGTGAGGCGGGCGGCGTTGTCTTACATTTATGAAGAAAAGGGATATGGGCATGATGGAAGTGCCATCAGAATAAAGCCTACGATGAAGGTGTCCCTCAAATTGAGACTTGTGATATGATATTTAAATCTAGACTTTATTTGAAATATACAAATAATAAAATAATACAAAAGTGTAACAAAAGAAAAGAGAATAGTTTTTATTCTTTGTCCATTTTAGAAAAGGCGAGCAGCTGCTGCGGATTTGAAGTTCACAGTAAGTAGCCAAGTAAGTAGCCAAGTAATAACAACAACCCATAGTTCCACCAGGCTGATCAGCTGAACAGCTGAACAGCTGAATACGGGTCCTTGCCCAAGAGTATGTTGGTTTCGAAGCGGTCGTAGCTCAGTGCTGCGTGGTTGGCTCGACCAGAAGAGTGGTAAATGGTGAGTGGTGACCTAGATTGGGTTTCACTGTCAGTGGCAGTTATCTCGACCGTTTCCGTGCTGCACAAGGCACGTGAAGCCGAGTCAGAGGCCATACAGTGGCAGTTATCTCGACCGTTTCCGTGCTGCACAAGGCACGTGAAGCCGAGTCAGAGGCCATACAGTGGCAGTTATCTCGACCGTTTCCGTGCTGCACAAGACACGTGAAGCCGAGTCAGAGGCCATACAGTGGCAGTTATCTCGACCGTTTCCGTGCTGCACAAGGCGCGTGAATTCGAGTCAGAGGCCATACAGTGGCAGTTATCTCGACCGTTTCCGTGCTGCACAAGGCACGTGAATTCGAGTCAGAGGCCATACAGTGGCAGTTATCTCGACCGTTTTAGTGCTGAACAAGGCACGTGAAGCCGAGTTAGAGGCCATATAGTGGCAGTTATCTCGACCGTTTTAGTATTGAACAAGGCACGTGAAGCCGAGTCAGAGGCCATACAGTGGCAGTTATCTGGACCGTTTTAGTGCTGAACAAGGCACGTGAAGCCGAGTTAGAGGCCATACAGTGGCAGTGATCTCGAACGTTTCTGTGCTGCACAAGGCACGTGAAGCCGATACAGGCGGCTCGATAATTTCAGACAGTGGCGTTCGCCATCAGCCCTATAACCTCCACCAACTCGCACTTGCCCCCCCCCCCTCCCCCCGTGTGTGGAGTATCACACCTAACCTTTCCGAGTTCGGGAACAACCCACGACACAGATTACTAAGTAGCCCACGACTTAGCAGTAGAGACGTTAATGTTAGTTAACGATGTTGTTAGGGTTCCGTAACTCAAAAAGAAAAAACGGAACCATTATAGGATCACACGCGTGTCTGTCAGTCCGTCCGTCTTTTACAGTTAATTTCACCTACCAAACTCGACCGATTGAGTTGAAATTTGATACACATATGTAACTTGGTGACACTACGGTATTTGGGACGTAAAGATATTGCAAAGCTTCTCGAACGCTGCCCAGCTGAGTTGGATTCATCGATTAATCTCTTTCTTGAAGTTGGACCTACTTCAACAACTTCGAATCGGAGGTGGGTTACGTACTCGCCGTTGATGTTAATGCTGCCCCCCCCCCCCCCCCCGTCCAGAAGCTTGAAAAAATCTTTCAGGGCGGCGGTGAACAGTTTCGGAGATATAACATCTCCTTGTCTCACCCCTCGCTGTAACTGGATAAGTTTCGAGTTCTGGTCAGGCAGACCTCCCACCTTATAATATCACCTGATGAAGATCGCGGGAAGATTTGCGTGTATAAGAAATTAACTTTGCTAGCTTCGAATCGGCAATGGAGGATGTATTAAATATCGTTACTACAAGCCGTAAATCGGTAATAGTAATTAGTATGCGGCAATTACAATGTTGATTTGTTGGAAAAAAGTCTTTGACGACTAGAATTACTTGTCTCTTCAAGTTATTAAGATTACATATTTCTGGTACCCACAAGAATAACAAAGACTTCTGCCACATGTTTAGATAACATATTTTGTAATTGCAGTTATTTAAATAAACAGGTTTTTAATCGTTTGAGGTCAGATCATGGCGGACTAATGGCTAGATTTCCCGTAAATATTACTGCAGAACAAATCAAAATTGAAACGAGACCGGTCACTGTTATTTTAAAAAAGTGCTAGAAAAAAAACTGTCCATACCAGATTTTGATAATGAAGTGCAAGCCAACAGTTTTTACAATGTTTTTTTACAGTACTGGATAGGGAATTTCAAAGTATATTTAAGTCTAAATCCACAGTAACATAAAATTTAAATTCAGTGTATGGGCTATATACAAATGGGCATATATACGTAGTCATATTTCTTTATTTTTTGTATATACAAAAGCCACCAAACTTTGTTTGACCTGTATCACAAAAAAACTTACACTTTTGACACAGTATTTAAATTAGTACTAATGTACAGTATGGACACTCCCTGCCGCTCTGTAGATTCAACCTCGAACTCCCGTCACGCAGATTGGTTACAGTTTGGTTATCGAACGAAAAGGATGAGTTACGTTACCGCGCCCCAACCGCTGTGACTTGGTTTGGGAGTCACTATATCTAAATTTGGCAAACTGATCATTTTTAGTTCACATAGTGATAAATGCAGTAAAAAATAAGCTGATAAAAAGCAACACAAAAAGCCAGTTCATTGTTTCGTATTTTGTCACACTAGGTCGATCACCCCAGTATTACACGACTAAATCTAAGAACAATCAGTTTGTATGAATATTCATTCTAGCTAGTTGTACGTTCGTTTAGGAAAGTAGTATCGATGGAGTTTAGTAGGTTCGCTCGTTCGTCCCACGTCGTCGTTGTTTACTTTATTTATTTAAAAATGATACATACATAATTTGATTACATGGTGGGAAAATATGAGTTTGATAGAAATATCTAATGATGTGATATTATATTGTTGCGACGTCTATGTATTACGTGAGATGCAGCGAGACAAGGTTATACGGTGACTGAATAAGTTTATATTTTTCTGACTATATGTACTAAATTCTACAATAACAAAATTGATATTGGGTAATAAAATAAACGTTTATAAAATACGAACTTAGCAATCTAGTAACCTAGTATAAATATGCTTATATTGTACACCTACATTACTCTCCCCCTTAAAAAATAGTAATTCATCATCATCATCATCATATCAGCCACAAATCGTCCACTGCTGGACAAAGGCCTCCCCCTTCACCAAAAGAAAACGAAATTATAACGAAAACACCCGGGATCTCCAAGATCACGAAAACTAACCAAAAGAAAGGAGTGAGAAAAGAACAATAGCAACTATAACAAAAATCGGAAACAAAACATTACACAAGAACTCAACAAATAAATAACAAAAAAGAGATTCCAAGCCGGTTGGTCACCGTGAAATCAGTTCTAGACCACACCCCCCCTCCATCAAATATAGATATAAAGAATAAACTAGGTATAAAAGACGAAAGTAAATACATTGAAACGACAGACCACTACCCTCTAAAAAATCAAAACAGAGTTTGTGAGGAAAAAATAAAAATATGCACATTCAACGTCCGCTCACTGCTGTCGATGGAAAAGTTTCTGGAATTAACTTATGCTCTTGAAAAAATAGAATTTGACATATTAGGACTAGCAGAAGTAAGGAGACAAGGCTGTCACATAGAAGAATACGAAAACTTCATTTTTTGCTACAATGGAGAAACCCAGGGATTGTATGGAGTGGGATTCATAGTCAATAAAAGGCTCAAGGCCAACATAGTTAATTTCACTGGAATATCAGACAGAGTAGCAATGTTACAAATGAAATTCGATGACACAGAACTTATGCACCAGCAGAAAGTGCAAAAGATGAAGAAACTTTTCTGTTTTACCAAAAACTAGAAGAAGTGCACAAAATAGCTGGAAAGAACTTACTAGTCATTGGTGATTTCAATGCCAAAATTGGACAACCAAAAGAAGAAGAAAACCTGATAATGGGAAAGTTCGGTTATGGGGAAAGAAATAAAAAAGGAGAAATATTAATCCAATATGCCTATGAACACAAACTAAGCATCATGAATACCTTTTTTAAAAAGAGGAAAAGCAGAAAATGGACATGGATATCCCCAGACAAGAAAAATAAGAATGAAATAGATTTTATCCTATCTAACAAACCAAAAAATATATCTAACGTAGAAGTGCTAAACAAAGTAGATTTTCTCTCTGATCACCGTATGGTGAGAGCAACTTATCAACTTAAAAATGTAAAAAAATCCAGAACGACATTCAAAACCTTACCATACACACCCAAAACAGAAGAGGAATATAAAGAATATAATAACCACCTGCAAAATAAACTAAAAGATCTTGAAGCTCTACTAGATAATGAAGATGCTCAATCTTATTACAACAAAATAGAAAACATTATGAAAAGTAGCTTACCAACAACAAAAAAAAGAAAATAACAAGAAAAAATACAACAAAATCTTGAGAAATACAACAACAAAGCTCATTGAAAAACGGAGGGACCTAATGAGAGCTAAAAATAAAACAAAAGAAAACAGAAAAGAACTAAGCAAACTATTTAAAGATACAAGTAGAGCTATAAGAAAGGACTATCAGAATCATAGAAAGAAGATTATAGAAAAAAAACTTAAGATGCTACAAAAGCACAAAAAGAGCAAACAAGGAACTAAACATGTGTAAACAATGGATACAGAACCTGGAAAGCAATTCAAAACAAATAAAAAGTAGGAGAGACATCATAGACTGCGCTACGTCATATTACAAAAACTTATATGATACAGGAAAGGATAGCCTGGATTATGAAAAATACAAGGATCAGGAAAACGAAGTAGAAGAATCAATACAGAGTGAACCGGAACCAATAAATGAATATGAAATTATAAATCATATAAAAAAACTAAAAACAGATAAAAGCCCAGGCCCAGACGGTATACCAAATGAAATCCTTAAAACTGCTTCAAAAGCAATAGCTAGACCCCTAGCGTGTCTCTTTAACATGGTTCTGCACACTGGAAAAATACCTAAACAATGGGAAAAATCAGATATAATTCTACTGTACAAAAAAGGTGACCCTGGGAATATATCCAACTATCGGCCAATAAGTCTTTTACCTAGCATATACAAACTGTTCACGTCAACACTCGTTACAAGAATAAAACTACAAATTGATCAATTCCAAACAGTAGAGCAAGCTGGTTTTCGCTCAGGATACTCCACAATGGATCACATCCACACTGTATAACAAATTCTAGAAAAGTTCAAAGAATTTAATGCTCCATTGTATCTAGCCTTCATAGACTACACCAAAGCATTCGACAGTATATTCCACAGCTCCATCTGGAAAGCACTAGAAGAATGTCATGTGCACAAAATTTACCAGACTATTCTAAGGAACATCTATCAAAACAGTAAAAGCAGAATCAGACTAGAAAGGAGAGGTCTGGAGTTCCCAATACATAGAGGTGTTAGACAAGGAGACCCAATATCACCAAAACTATTTCTGGCGGTTCTACAAGTAGTCTTCAATAACTTGAGTTGGGAACAAGAAGGAATAGTCATTGAGAATAAAAAACTGAGTCACTTACGATTTGCAGACGATGTAGTACTCTTCTCTAACACAAGCACAACACTAGAAAGAATGATCAACACCCTTAATGAAGAAAGTCGCAAGGTAGGACTATTTATGAATCTAGATAAAACTAAAATAATGACAAACAGAAAGAAAAACAAAATTTCCCTGGAGGGAGTTGAATTAGAGTATGTCAACCGCTACATATATTTGGGAAAACAAATATCCTTCAGTGAAAGAAATACAGATGAGGAGGTCGATAGAAGAATATCCATAAGCTGGAAGAAGTTTTGGGCTCAGAAGGAAATATTAAAAGGGACATATCCAATCAATTTAAAACGAGTAATACTGGACACAAATATTCTACCTTGCCTTACATATGGTAGTCAAACATGGGTATACACAAAAAAAGTTAAAAACAAAATAAAAACCTGCCAAAGGGCAATGGAAAGAAGTATTCTTAAAATCAGGAGAATTGATAAAATCAGAAGCGCAAACATAAGACAGACAACAAAAGTGGTGCTTATATTGTACACCTACATTACTCTCCCCCTTAAAAAATAGTAATTCATCATCATCATCATCATATCAGCCACAAATCGTCCACTGCTGGACAAAGGCCTCCCCCAAGGATTTCCACGACGACCGGTCCTGCGCTGCCCGCATCCATTGGCTTCCCGCGATCTTCATCAGGTCATCGGTCCACCGCGTGGGCGGTCCGCCTACGCGACGTTTTATGATAATTAAAAGATATCAACACGATAAAATTCAGTAGCAATAGCAACATCATTTACACGCATAAGGACCAATATTTGTTAAAGTTTCAATCGCAAAAGGACCAATACGCATTAAGAAGAATAGTAAATACTCAAATAGACCAATTACATTAGAGACCAATACGCACATAGACTAATACGTTTAAGAACCCGAACTACATACAATAATTTATTATTTTTTCTGTCCAGCCTCTATTGAAAGTCGATTACATGCGATTTACATTTTAAAAAAGAGTTTTTAATGTGAGACTGGCAAGTACTTGAATAAATACTCTTTGATACAGTACTGGCCACTTCATAATTATCTCTACTTTCCTAGTGTATACTTTTTCTATGACTTTCCTGGATTCAAATGACACAATGTGTCAATGACAAGATTTGTAAAAAAAATTACAGTAAGAAAATAAAACGAAGTAAGTAACTTATTTTCTTCTCGTTTTGCTTAGACTACAAAACGGACTAGTGGCCCAATCGCTCTGCCGGATCGCGTTGTGGCCGTGCTCTTGAGCGCGTCCGAAGTTGGTTGACCTGGTGTCTGACTTCTGTATCTTTATTTTCATTATTGCGTGAAATGCATCAGTTCTGACGTATACGTAGTCACATTTCTTCATTTCCGTTTTTGCTTGGAACTCCGGTTAAATCCTTGAGGACGCAGTGTATTCACTGCACGTACTAGCTCATTCGTGAATGTTTCTGGAGGAATTACTTGCGTTTACTGCACGTAAAATTCTCCAGGTATTCGTATGTTGGTGCAGATGATATATCTGCGCGGAACTTATGTTATCTTCTTATAGGGACTGGATACATCAATCGTCCTGACGGTAGGCGAATCTGATTGCGCCACTGCTCCATGGTTAGTGTGTTCTCTAGTCCCGTCAATTAATTTCTATTAATTTCTTTTTGGTGGGGTCGCCTCTTTTTTCAATCCAAAGTCAGCGTTTTTTCACCGTAGGTAGAAATTTTTGTTCCATGCGAAGAGATGGTATGTGTCATCTTGTGTCAATGTTTTGCCTCGCTTTGGTAGTACGGATATGTTTGCTCCACTATCTACAAAAAAACGGTACCCACTTTTGCGGTCGGTAATTCATAAGCGGCTTGACTTGACGATAGCGCTGACTTCCGCATCGGTCAACGCTAACTCTAGTTTTCCGAAGGCTTTCTCCAGTTGCACGGCTTTTCACAGTTACTCGCTCTGTGCCTGTGTCTAAAATGGTACTTGTATAACCAATTTGGGTTGCCGGGCGTTATTATTGACCTTGAATTCGATCCGGATCTTGACCTTGGGCGAAACTGAGGTCGGGAGTGATTTCTACCCCTATCTACGTGCATCCGTAGAGCAGCTACTTCCGAAGATAATTTGTAAACTTGGGATAACAGTTTAAGGGCAGTGGCGGCATCGGAACTGCTCGGTAAGCTCATTTTTACTGGATCTTAACGCGTGTCTCTTGAAAATAATTGATCGGTGAGACCCGCTGGTGGGAGGCCGATTAAAAATTTGTACACTCGTTTAGATCCAGGGAGAATCTATCGCAAACTTCACGTCGGCTGCTGGCTGCCTAATTCTTCTCGGTCACGTCAGCTGTCGGATTCTTTCATATCACTTCGGCTGCTGAGCTGCTGCTTCTTCCAGAATACGTTGGCTGCTGGGCTGCTTGCTGGTTCACGTCGGGTGCTGGGATGCTTGCTGGTTCACGTCGGGTGCTGGGTTGCTTGGGTGGCGTCTTTCCAGATCTCATGAAGTTTAGTAAAGTGATACTTTTATATAAATCTGATTCAAAAACTGATCCCGGCAGTTTCTGTGCTGCCAGCTCTTAGTAAAGTGTTTGAAAATATATTTTACAGAAAACAAACTACTGCATAACCAACAATTTGGTTTCACGAAAGATCGATGAACAACATTCGCAACATCTATGGTGCCTTTCAGGAATCGCAAAATGCAATTGGAGTGTTTTGTGATTTATCTAAAGCATTTGATTGTGTTGAACACCAAACATTACTTGTGAAATTAAAGCATTATGGTGTAGAAGATGGGGCTCTGAGTCTTTTGAATTCGTATTTAGACAACAGAACACAAAAAGTAATGGCACGAACTCATCTGGATCTAGTGTTAGGGCTGGTCCCCGAACAATGTATGTGGATTGTATGAGTGCAGGATGGCAGGAGAGTTTGTATGTAAACGTGTGTGCTCTTGTCAAGCGTCTTTATTGCACTAAGTGAATGACGGTGGGCGATGTATGAGTTCGCAATGTCAGTTAAAATACTAATTATAAAATAAGCGGAAAATAATCCTTGATGTGCGTGCTCGTACATTGCTGCCGAATTTAAAAAATAAAACTTTAAACTAAACAACAGTAACAAAGTAACAAGGTCAATGATCTGTAGAAGGTGAAGTAGCTTTGTCCATCTTGCTCCGCATGTTTGGTTGTGGCGGCGGCGGCGCGGCTGCGACTACTTCGCCACCACCGGTTCCATCTTCTAAAGATCTGGTCTTGCGTCTGCCTTCTCGATTGTTATTCTGTTGGTATCTGAGGCAGTTTAACACGTAGCAAGCCTTGTTTTTGTATTTGATTGCAATGCAGGTACCTATAGCAGCTAGGCTAATAACCGCCATCAATGAGTATGTCGTGTAATAGTGTGTGCTGTGGGCCGAAGACTCAAGGTTCAAGGTCTCTTGCTGATTTTTACAGTTTGAATCTGTTTTTTCAAAATCTTGAAGGTTTCTTCATGATCTTCGGGGACAATCGAGTGCTCAATATTGTTTAAAATGTGATTAACGCTCGATTCTTGTATGCGAGGCATCTCGTAGTCAGTCATCGTTACTTCACTTTGAAACTTGTTTTGTGAGTGAATTATAAGATTTTCACCCTTCAGCTCGTCAAACGCAGGCAACGATCTTGGGGCTTTTCTTGTTTCCAAGTGTAGAAGGCCAGATACTCGGCATATTTAGAATGGTTTCCAGGAAAACTCAGGTGGTTAAATATGTCGGAGGGTCATTGAAAACGCGACCAATACCAGCTCGAGATAAGTTTACATAGTTACACTTTGTTTGGATCAAACGTCAGGTATTAGTACCTGGGTGAAACCGGTGGTGGCGTGACGATCGCTTGTACTCGTGAGACGATCGTTTGTGGTAGCAAAGATGATGTATTAACGGAAGGCTGTTAGTGCTGCCACACTGAGTTGAGAATTTATGAGATCTGTGGAGAAGCCAGATTAGCTGGACGTCAGTCTCGGAGCAGACACTTTTTTGACGGAGCGTCGAGCAGAACACATGCAGTGGTGATCTGTGAGAAAAATGGACGTGTCACGCCATCGCTGTGATCACCGCGTTTGCATCCATTGTTATCCAAGGCATCCTGTACAATTTCGATTACCAAATGATCAAGACTATTGAAGAAGGACCTCTGTGATATAGCTGCATTGTTATTTCGACACCTACAACCGAAATAGTTAAGGAGTGAACCACGAGGCCATCCATAACCTAACCATCACCCTCACCCCTGACATCAGAAGTTGGATAGTTCCCTGCGCTCGCAACAAGTGGACAACGACGGGAAAATGTGAAAATTGATGATGGAGCAGCGAAATAAAAACCACTGGCAACAATTCTTCGTGCTACAGAACCAGAACATGCTGCGATTGATTGAGGTTATGCAAGCACCATCGACTACATCTGCTGCAATCATATTGCCAGCATTCAACCGGAATATACCGGAAGCTAATCCACGTGCACGGCGCTCAACTGTCGATATCTCCCTTACGGAACGACCATTGGAATGAGGTGACAGCGTGGGCTGTGCTGGCAGCAGCGGAGATCCACGCAAGCGGCGCGTGCAGCTTCAGCGAAGTGCGTGATGTACGCGGAGCTACGAAAATCCGGTGAGTCGTACCCCTTTTGTTTTGATAGTGGAAGTAGTACGTACGTGGTACTGGTACTATTACCTAATCTGTGGTGGTACTGAGTGTTCACTCGTTAAAGAAAGTTTCGTGTATAGACTTTCGGGAGTGTGTTCAATACTAACGCACTATTGACTTTTGTAGGCAACTCTTAAGTTTACTGTACAGAACAAATATCGAGTGAGGGTAATATTGACGGGCATTGTTCAGAATGGTCATATCTTGTTATGCCAGACGAGTACGAACGATATTATGATCGATTCAGATATTTTAAATCTATGATTGACGGTATTCTTAAACGAGTCTGTCAATAACAAAACAGCTTTACTGTCGGTAAGGATGCGAATAGAGTAGTTAGTCCCTTACCCTTCTAGTAGTGATTGCATTAGCAGCTAAAATGATGCCTAGTGGAAAGTACTCTTTCACATGCTTTCGGATTTTTACTTGTGACACAACGTCGTGATTGAACGGAAGATTTTGAACGAGGACTCATTGTAAATATGACGATTCATTTAGCTAACTAGAGTTTCGGTTAAACAAACTTAAACCAGAATTGAAAGTATTGAAACCCCTTTAAGCTTTCATAATATTGAGACTGACATCTTTACATGGAGTGAAAAAGCCTTATTAGATTTCGTAGTATTGGGACTGATATTGTCATTGAGCATAGGCCAAAGTTGTTGCCTATTTTTAGTAGCTTTCGTGATGAATTTGTCGAGGGGTATATGAGTTTCGGGGACCCCAATAAAATAGTTTGTTTACCAATTGTAAAAAAAGAGAATAATAACAGGGTAGTATGCGGAGTGCAGTGGTGGACGTCTTACGGCTGATGTGATGATGATACAGGATTCATGGGCTGGAGGCTGCGAATGTCGTAAGCCCCGAAGCTTTCCCTTTTTGACGGCCTTATCATGCTGGTAAAGAAAAAGGTTAGCATAGAACGCAAGTGTTGATAACCGTGAAAAAAAAAAAAATGACAACATGCCTGAACGGAAATTGTTTCCTCTGATAGATTAGCACATCGATTGACTTCATATGTGGTCACTATTTCACCACGTCAGGCATAGCTAGTGGTTACATCAGGTGCATTCTTTACCTATTAAATCGAAATGACTGATTTTTTAACCTCTGTTCAAATACGTCCACGTGTCATTCGATCTACGTAATGCCCCCTTGTATTTGAACTTACGTTCATAAACGCTTTAGGCGCGTGGCAACGGTCAGGTGAATCTTAGTACGTTTAAACGTTGGTACTCTTAGTTAAGTGTCCTTTAAAATATGCTCACTTCCTTAGAGTATAGTAATGAGATTTCAATGTTACAAGTCCTTCCATGATGATCATTTGGCAGCAACCAAACTGTTGGGTTAACCGAGTTACGAGGTACAGCCTCCTGGAGTTGCTTCTAGGTACGAGTAAAGTAGCCTAACCTCTAAATGTCAAGTTTGTCGATTACACACACAGGCTGTAATTTTATCTAAGTGAAGCACGACAACATACTAGTGATAATACGGAGAGTAACGCATCCTATTACAGGAGTTGTTAATCAGCTTGCTGCTGATGTGATAATAGACATGGGCCTCCCCCATGTTGGAGCGGTTTTACCAATTGTAAAAAAAAAAAACGCTACGCTTGGCGGGCTGCTAGGCGGTACAGTATAAGCGTGAAGGGCGCTGCTGCTCATCCTCATTTTTTTTGGTCCCTTAGTCACTTCTTGTGAAACCCTTGGGAAGAGATGGGTGGTGTATTGTTCCGAGGCAGCGCCACTGGCTGATTTCTAGACAAAAGCTTAGTTTCACAAGTTACCTAACTTTGTGTTGTTACAAATGGAGAAGCGTTACCTACCACTTTAGATATCAAATACCGTCAGTTATTGAGGACAGACTACGTTAAATGCCCGATAGTGACAGTATTATTGACTTGGACAGAATTGATGATGGAGAGACTGAACCTCGACCATCTACTAGTGCAGATTAAGGACTTTTGTACTTGACCGTGATTTTAACGTTCACTAGTTTGTATTTTGAACCTTAGACGTAAACAATTTTTCGCAACAGAACGCCAATAGTCTCAGCCATTCGTAGACGTAGGCGTAAAACACCGAGTTGATTTTCTCGTTGCTGTGCGGCCACAACTGTGTGTGGCGTGCGTTTGGCTCGCAGGCGTATCACCTGGGAGGTGATGTTGGCAATGACCAGAAAGAGGTGATGTTTGAGATCGCCGCATGGAAGCGATAGTGTGGTAGGACACCGGAGGGAGGTGGTCCAAGAGTCGCCAGGTAGGGTGACTGTGTTTTTGGGCGGACACCTGAGAGGTTGTCTGAGAGTCGCCAGGTCGAGTGACTGTGTGTTTGGGCGGGCACCGGATGGAGGTGTCTGAGAGTCGCCAGGTTGGGTGACTGTTGTTTGTTTGGGCACCGGATGGAGGTGGCCCAGAGTTGCCAAGATGGGTGACTGTTGTGGTGATACAAAATAAGGAGCGTAACCAAACCAAGTTAGATCCCAAATACCGAGGGCCGTTCAGGGTCGTAGAGGTCTTAGAAGGTGACAGATACAAATTACAAGCTTTGAATTTGAGACGAAGTTACAAGTATGCCCATGACCGTTTACGTAGTATGTCCAAAGGTTATTTGCCTCCGGATGTTGACGATGAATCTGGTGCAGAGGCGTCTACCTTTCAATGTTAATTGTATTGACAGATCGTAACTCAATCAATTGTGCACAGTTGTAATTTTTTTCTTTATCGTTTATTTTTGTGTGTAGTACTGAAGTATTCCAACATGTTTCAGCGGTAAATGAAGAGTGCTGAATGGCGCTATATGTTTGCATGAATTGGCTGCTGCTTGTTTTGTCAGACTCGTTCTGTCATGATGTGTAGCAGGTACATTCGTGTTTTTGTAAAAAAGAAGTATCCCGTTTGCCGGCTAAAACTGTTGATGGTATTCCGTCGCCTGTACTGGCGATGATGGTATTCCGTCGCCTGTATTGGTGATGATGGTGTTCCATTGCCTGTATTGGTGATGATGGTGTTCCATTGCCTAGATTGGTGATGATGGTATTCCGTCGCCTGTATTGGTGATGATGGTGTTCCATTGCCTGTATTGGTGATGGTGGTGTTCCATTGCCTGGACTGGTGATGATGGTGTTCCACTGCCTAGATTGGTGGTGATGGTGTTCCGTCACCTGGACTGGTGATGATGACTGATTGGTATTCCGTCGCTTGGCGTTAGTGATGATGATTCTTTGTGGTGTCCCGCCACCCGGATGTGGTGATGTTTAGTTCCGGTGTTCCGTCGCTTGTGATTTGCGATGATGATTATGTTCCGTTCTATGTGCCCCTAAAAGTTGTAAATGGTTGTAAGGTTTCAAGCCTTGCAGCTGTGATTTACCTTGGAGACCTAAACTGATTTGAGATTGTTTGAGTTACGATGCTAATGCTGAGGTTCATTTAGTTTACGAGAGTGAAATTATTTTGGTTTTTTGAGGCTGTTAAAATGTGTTGTCACCATGATTGTAGTCTCGAATTAAAGCTTCACATTATTAGCGTTGCTTTTATTCCTTGAGCTGTGGACCTTCCTAATGAAGGTCAGGATTGGCCGAACGAAATGGAATCTACTGGCTACCCTTTTCTTTTTCAGGTTAGTCACCCGAGGACGTGTGACTCGCAGGATGGCCGTGTCGGAGGGTCATTGAAAACGCGACCAATACCAGCTCGAGATAAGTTTACATAGTTACACTTTGTTTCGATCAAACGTCAGGTATTAGTACCTGGGTGAAACCGGTGGTGGCGTGACGATCGCTTGTACTCGTGAGACGATCGTTTGTGGTAGCAAAGATGATGTATTAACGGAAGGCTGTTTGTGCTGCCACACTGAGTTGAGAATTTATGAGATCTGTGGAGAAGCCAGATTAGCTGGACGTCAGTCTCGGAGCAGACACTTTTTTGACGGAGCGTCGAGCAGAACACATGCAGTGGTGATCTGTGAGAAAAATGGACGTGTCACGCCATCGCTGTGATCACCGCGTTTGCATCCATTGTTATCCAAGGCATCCTGTACAATTTCGATTACCAAATGATCAAGACTATTGAAGAAGGACCTCTGTGATATAGCTGCATTGTTATTTCGACACCTACAACCGAAATAGTTAAGGAGTGAACCACGAGGCCATCCATAACCTAACCATCACCCTCACCCCTGACAAATATATTACTTTCTTTTAATTTCTGTTAGACACCACTGTCTGTCTTTTACAATCGCACAGAATAGAATGACGCAACCGGCCAGCGCAGCGCCTCCCGCCAAGTGTATTATTTTGGCGGGGAAGACGGATCTCTCTCATTGGTTGAAAAATACGCGCATCTTATTGGTTCGCCTTGGCTCAGCCAATCACATACGAGATTAATTTATTGAATTGCTAGAGCAAAAATATTAAATCTCCTAAACTAAAATCGATCTTTGACGAATAAGATAGTTCAAAAATTACATTTAAAATGGAAAACCCTAACACATGTAAGCCGCGTAGGTGTCGGAATCAATTTTTTCGGTAAGAATGTGTACCAAAATAGGGTCCCACGTTGTAGTGTCGACCCCTAGATTATGGATAGCGTGTATGGTTTCCAGGCTGACGTCATGCAGGCGCTTCAGTTTATCGGAACAATTTTTGTGTACAGAAGGTTGGTTCCTGAATATTTGAATTTGTTTGGTAAAAAGTAGTTGTATGTTGTTGTATCTGTGGGTAAGAAGTTCCCAACAGGTTTCTTTGTTTTCAGCAGATATATTTAGGTGTTGGACCGGGCGCTTAGGTTCACCTTTTAGTTTTCCTTTTAAATGTTGCATTTTCTGTGCTTTTGTTATTGTTGGATTCTTATGGATTGCTTCTGAGTACAAATCCATAAATTTTGGCCACTGAGTGTAGTTCCCAGAAAACGTAGGTATTTCCATTTTTGGAAGTGACTGGTGCTGGTGAGAAGATGCAAGAAGTTTTTGGTGTAAATTCCTTTTCGTATCCTCGAAGAGGTTTTCATGTTTAGGAAAATCTTTTTCGTAGTCCACGTCAGATCCAATAAGTAAGTTGTCAATTTGCCAGTGGACATTCCGGCGTTGTTGTAGCATTTGTAGCTTGTTTTCTATTTCCCACTTTTTAGAAATGTCATTAAGTGTTTTTAATGACCCTCATAAAATCACGGAAATTTGTACCTTGCTGCTTGATTAGCTCATCACTTTTTGACATAATTCCTTTTTCTTCCAAAGTCTTTGCATGCTCTGAGGATTCTTGCGAAGCTCCAGAAATAATTCCACGTAGAATCGCACTTGTAACATCATACTGCTGTTTCAGTTTTCCAGAATGTTTGGGCTGGTCCTCGAACGATGTATGTGGATTGTATGAGTGCAGGACGGCAGGAGAGTTTGTATGTAAAACGTGTGTGCTCTTGTTAAGCGTCTTTATTGCACTAAGTGAATGACAGCGGGCGATGTATGAGTTCGCAATGTCAGCTAAAATACTTATTATACAATTAGCGGAAAATAATCCTTGACGTGCGTGCTCGTATATCTAGAGTGAAAATAGGTGTGCCCCAGGGTTCCATATTAGGGCCTTGTTTTCCTTAATACGTAAATGATTTGCCTTTTATGGTGCAACATCTGTTAAATATTGTGTTGTTTGCGGATGATACTTCTCTTATTTGTAAAGTGTATAGGAAAGAAACCGAAATTGACGAAGTAAACAACACTCTTTCAAAATACTGAACTAGTTCACTTTGAGCAACTTATTAATCAATGCTAAGAAAACAAAATGTATAAAATTTTATTTGCTAAATGTAAAAAATGTCAATAATAGTGTAATATTAAGTAGTAATAAATTTGAATTTGTAAATACTACGGTGTTCCTTGGTATAACTTTGGATGTTTCACTTCAATGAGGAGCAAATATCGAAACTTTAGCGGGAAGGCAACGCAGGACCGGTTGTTGTGTTAATCCTTGGAGGAGGCCTTTGTCCATCAGTGGACGTCTTTCGGCTGTACGATGATGATGATGATAACCAATTTAGAAGTACACCTTATCAAATGAAAAAAATAATTATCGAAGTCGAACGTTCCTCTCGGAATTAGTAAAGATGACCTATTTTTACTTATGTAAGTACTCACTCATCTTTAGTGACATCGAAGTGTGCGTATGTTTTTCTTCCAACGCTGCCGGCGAATAGCTGAAATTACTTTATAGTTTTAGGAGGATACTACATTTATAACTTAGTTTAGTATATTCTTTAAGTATATTTATTTATCTATAACAATAACTGTTTAGCTTAATGTCAGATATCCTAACGCAGGGCTCAGATTTAAATTACTTTTCTTTTTCGTCGTCTTCTTCAACAGACAGTTTTTTGAGTGCAGAAAGTGACCCTTTAGACTTGCCATCTCTTGCTGAAAATTTAGAAAATACGTTTTCTACTTACCCTAAGACTTTTAACGTGGTGCACATCAATGCACAAAGCATTGCTTCTCACTATGCGGATTTTCTGGATTCATTTTCCAGCCAGCACATTCACGCCGTCCTTGTATCTGAAACGTTTCTTGAACCGTCTCTGCATTCTGCTTTATTTCCTTTACCAGGCTTTCGATTAGTAAGAAATGACAGGACTTGCACGACTGATGATGGCAAAGGCTTGGCCAGGTCGGTAGGCTACGGAGGTGTTGCCATCTACTTACGGGGTGATATACCATGTAAAGTTATTTCACAGTCCCCTCCTATATTCCAGGCTCCAGAACATTTGTTCTTGGAAATTTCACTTCAACATCTAAAAGTCTTTTTAGGAGTGTTTTACAGTCCATCTAGTAAGATCAATTATTTTGAATCATTAGAAGCTACTCTAGCCGATTTTCGAACCCAATACGACCATATGATTCTGATGGGAGATTTCAACACTTGTCTCATAAAAAATAACTCCCGTACCAATAGACTCCTATCGCTTCTTCATTCCTTAGATCTTCATTCCCTTCTTCTTCAAGCAACCCACTTTCCCCATAACGGACCTCCTTCTCT
This sequence comes from Coleophora flavipennella, assembly GCA_947284805.1. NCBI lineage: Eukaryota > Metazoa > Arthropoda > Insecta > Lepidoptera > Coleophoridae > Coleophora > Coleophora flavipennella. Next base: position 21,512,026 of record OX369255.1, on the reverse strand, counting down.
TTTAGACTTGATAATCACATCCTCTCCTAACCTAGTTTCCACCCATGGTCAGTTTCATGCAGCCGGCTTTTCTGCTCACAATCTAATATACGCTTCTTTTAAATTTAAAAGTCCAAAGAGGAAACATAAAGTCTTATGGATACGCGACTTTAATGCGATTAACCATCAAGCATTCTTGGAGGACTTCTACGGCGCTGACTGGGATTTAGTTTTCTCTGCGACTGATGTGAACATTAAGTTACATAATTTCAATCAGATTCTTCTGAAGCTGTATGATAAGCATGCGCCTCTTAAGCCAATTCGTATTAAGCACTATCCGGCACCTTGGCTCACTCCTGATATCAAACGACAAATGGCCAAACGCAACAAAGCTCGCGTGAAATTACGTCACCATCCTACCGAAACGAATAAAGAAGTGTATATGCAACTGCGTAACCACTGCAACAAGCTGTGTAGGAATGCTAGACGACAGCACATCCATGACTCTATCGAACACTGTCCGCCTAACAAGTTATGGAAATATTTGAAATCCCTAGGTGTAGGTAAACCTCAGCCTACTGCATCTGCTGGTATCAATATTGAGGAATTGAATAAGCATTTCAGCACATCGCCGGTTAGTCTTGATCGTACTACAAAGCAAAAGTCTCTTTCTCATCTCTTCCATGCTAACCGCCCCATTTGCTCTCCACTGGAACTAGGAGAGGTAACTGCTGATAATGTCCTTACAATCCTTAAATCTATCAAGACTAAAGCTATCGGTAACGATGGTTTAAGTGTCGATATGATTAATCCCATCCAAGAAAACCTTGCTCCTATCCTCGCCAAAATCATTAACTGCTCACTATCTACTGGTATCTTCCCTTCCACCTGGAAAATGGCTCACATCATTCCTCTTCCAAAAAAACCTAATCCATCTTTGTTGACCGATTTCCGACCCATCTCCATCCTTCCCGTGCTGTCGAAAGTCCTCGAACATTTTGTACACCAACGTCTGTCAGATCACATCCGAAGTAATTCTCTTCTGTCACACTTCAGTCAGGGTTCCGACCAGGACACAGTACCGTGACAGCGTTGGTGAAAATTGCAGATGATATTCGACACAATATTGAAAATAAGGAACTCACGCTACTAATCCTCCTGGATTTTAGCAGTGCATTTAACACGGTTGACTTCGATATCCTTTTAGGCGTCCTTGATTCCCTCAACCTGTCCTCAGCAGCCCTGTCCTGGTTCCGGTCATATCTCTCTGATCGTTCGCAATTAGTTAAGATGGATGACAAGTCTTCTAACTGGTGTACGATTGGATCTGGTGTCCCTCAGGGAGGCGTACTCTCCCCTATTTTATTTTCTATTTTCATTAATAGCATCACCAGCTCTCTTCGGTCTTCTTATCATCTTTATGCTGATGATCTCCAAATTTATTCTTCCGCCCCTTTGTTTAACTTTTCTGAGGCCATCAGCATAGTCAACGCTGACCTTCGCACTATCGCTGAATGGTCGAAAAACTTTGGACTTCTTGTCAATGCTTCCAAGACCCAGGCAATAGTGATCGGGGGCAATCACTTTGTTTCCAAGTTTCGGGACATGGTGATGCCTAACCTAGTATTTAATAACACTATTCTTCCTTCGTCTCCCACTGTCAAAAATCTAGGCATCATCATGGACCAAACCTTATCCTGGTCTCCACAAATTTGCGAAGTAAGCCGGAAAGTGTTTGCCTCCCTCCACTCTTTAAAGCGCCTACAGAACTTCCTTCCTTTTGAGACCAAGCTTTTGCTAGTTCGCTCACTTTTGCTTTCCCTTCTTGACTACGGCGATGTCGCTTATCTCGATCCATCTGTTGAACTCGTTCTGAAGTTAGAGCGACTCCAGAATCAATGCATCAGATACATTTTTGGACTGCGGAAGTTTGATCACATCTCGGAATACCGTAATAAACTTAATTGGCTACCTGTCCGCCAGCGCAGGAACATCCATATCCTTTCTCTTCTATTCAATGCGCTGTTTAACCCTGCGGCTTCCGAGTATCTCCGAGAGAGGTTCAACGTCTGTACGTCAATGGAATGCCGTCTCCGATCCAGCCAGAATCGTGCGCTCGTTATTCCTTCTCACTGCTCGAAGACGTACACCAATTCTTTTACTGTCCAAGCTGCGCGCCTGTGGAATTCATTACCAGTGAATATCAGAATGTGCCCCTCGCTCCTCGCATTTAAGGCTGCACTCAGAAAACATTACCTTAATCCTCCTCCCTTAAGCTAAATTTATTATAATATGTAAGTAGAGTATGTATTTATTATATATATAAGTATATATTTTGTATTGATATAGTTATCTATGTATATATTAATATAAGTACTGGAGACGATTATATGATAGTTAAATATATTATTTTTTTACTCGTAAACTTTACCTGACCGAATGCTCTGTCTGATGTCCTTTCAACATTCCAAGGTTGACTGGAAGAGATCCCGAAAGGGATAAGTCCGCCTTTGCTAAATGTATTTTCTTTTGTCTAAATATTTAATGTATTTGATTTAAAAGCAATAAAGAGTTTACAAACAAACAAACAAACAACTTCTCTGGAAAATGTTATGCGTGGTCATACGTAAAAAAATACGGGTTGACTCTAGATTTTCCTCCTTTTTTGAAGTCAGTTGAAAATCTATAGTTCTTATCTCATTTGTGTGTCTGTGTGTGTATCTGTTGTATTCATGAAGTGAATTCATTATTATTTATTTGCAGGTATGTAGCTACGAGTATTCAGTTCGTGTGTAGTCCACATTGCCTCTCCGATGAATATGTAAGTTTATAGGAAGTAGTTGATACTACCTATCATAAGCGGACAACACTTGGTGCACAGACATCAACCAACATACCAAGTGATGTACGATGCTCAATCAAGAGCGACTATCGAGTTATCCTTTATAACGTTAATAATACTAATATGCCGTAACGCACTGACTGTTGACTCACAAAATGATTTCCGAAAGCGACTTTGATCAACAAAACATGCGGGAACTGTCTGCGTTTCGACTGGCCAGGGCCTTACACACGATAGTTGATTTGAAAGAGTACTTGCAGCTCGTCACGTCTACAGCGATTCTTTAATATACGAACTCGGTAGGAGCCCACTTTAGTATATATAGGTATAGTCGTTCTCCAGGCAGATAAGAAAGTCCATCCATACATCAAATTTTATTTACATGGCACAGGCTTTATGTGCACGATTAGCCTGTTCCCCGAAATAATAAAAATGTTCCAAGCAGGTACAATTGGCGCACTTTCTTAGGGCGAGAAACAAATGAGGGTCTCTTAAAAATATCTCTGAACCCAGAAGTTGTCCTGGACAAAGTTTTGAAGTTTCAACAATAAATGCACACGTACTGTTCAACTAAGAAAATACCCATTTGTTATCCAACTTAGAAAATTAAAACCCCTGACAAACACCTGTAAGTAAACAATAATTATTCGCCCTTTAAGAATTCTCCCTAAATTTCGATTCAAGAGTCATCGTGTAGAGGACCTCAAAGTTGTGCAATTATTAGTAATTAAGTTGTAGTAAAGTAAATCAGTTGTATTAAAGAATAGAATAGAATAAATATTTATTCAGTGATAAGTACATAAAAGTGAAGTATTGCGTCGTTTTCTGTTTTTATCTCAAACCCTCAGTAGTTTTGAAAGACCCATTCAACGACACACCACACTATAGGGTACACCACACTATAGGGTACACCACACTGTAGGGTACGTCACACTGTAGGGTACGTCAAAAAAAACACCCCCTCTTTATATGTAGTGGAGATACTCTTAAAATATTTATTTTCAAGATTATATTGTACCACTTTGTTGGCGTGATTTATATGTATACCCATGCCAAATAACAGCTTTCTAGTCTCTGAGCTAAGCCGCGGACAGATGAACAGACAGACAGACGGACAGACGGACAGACTTTGCGAAACTGCAAGGGTTCCTTGTTGACTTCGAAATCCTAAAAATCAATAAAATTTTGTAATACATACATATAATCTCGCCTCTTTCCCGTAGGAGTAGGCAGAGACCACTTCTTTCCACGATCCTTACATACTTACAAATTTTGTAATGTTAAATTATAAACAATAAAAATTGATGAAAAAATTTCGAGAGGTGAAACCGTTCTCAGATAAAATTCTCACAAAAAAATCTTCGATTTCAAACACAAAATGCACTTAGAATTTGATATTTTCTCGTCATTCCGAACTACACAGAATGGCTTCACTGTGGTTGTAAACAAAACTTCCCTCCCATTACTGTTTGTTATCCAAGATGCGTCTCTCCTGTAAAACCGCATACCTGGCACAAGCCCACAGAGGGATTCCTCGAGCTCTTCAACTTCACTCAACACATAGTTGTCGTGGCACGCGGGACGTGGCACGCGGTGCGCGGCGCGCGGTGACACAAAGACATATTAAGACCGTATCGCGTCCGCGCGCTCGATCGGCTTAGGTGTTTGAGAGAGCGCTCAGTGTTGGTGTGCGCGACTTGCACAGTTGCACACATGGACGCAAGCCAGCCGCCGACACAGAGTAATTAATGCACAGAGTACGATCTCCGTGCCTTGGGAGCAAACATTATAGTCGCGTACTTTAATGTATGTGCGGGATGTTTGATAGGTTTTTCTAACTTTTTTGTGCTACGGAACGACTATAGGTAGACGCATCATGGTGTTCCGGGGTAACTGACACCACTCGACTGTAACGACTCGGTTCTTCTAACCAGAGGTACCGGGTTCAAATCTGGACGGCCAATGTACCAATGAGTTTTTCAATAACTTACGTACATATAATTACCGATTGCTTTAACGGTGAAGGAAAACATCGTGAGGAAACCTGCACACGCCTGCGAAGAAACTCGCAGGTTGTGTGTGAAGTCGACCAACCCGCACTGGGCCCGCGTGGTCGACTAAGGCCTGATCGCCCTCATTCAGGGTAGGCTCGAGCCGCTCGGTGGGGACGTATATGAGCTGACATGATGAAGATTCATCTTGTGACAGGACCAGTCGAAAGATAATAAAATGAAGTATAAATAGTAACTATTTAGTAATCTGTGGTATAAATAAGAATAATAAGATACCTAATAAAATTAATGGTCTCAAAATATACCTTAGAAGCGGAAAGTCACTCTTAAGTCTTAAAACTATTGTAAATAGCTGTATCGGAGAAAAAAATGATTTGCCTATAACGACATATTGGAAGTGGGAAGTGAAGTGATACTGTCTAAAGTTCCAATCATTTGCTCGTCAACGTGGACACCAAAAATAAATTAGATTTCTTTACAACTAGCTATTTCTTAGGATAGGTTAAAACTGTTTTGATAAAACGATGTCAAAAAAATAATTAACAAACATCACTGTTCTTCGAAATTATTTTGCATTGGTTACAAAGGAAAGGTATAACCCGTTGGTTTAATAAACCGTCATTTGTGGACTACGAGTATATCATTGAAGAAACTCTTTTAGAACGTTATTCTGGTCGGAAAGTTTATTTCCAGTACCACACTGCAATATAAAAAAAGATAGTAAATAATCATTACTGTTACTTTTTTTTTTAATCTCGGAAGGTATGTCAGACTTGTTTATTTGGTTGTAAACTCTTATTACAGTACAAGAACAACAAAATATAAATTTGTACGAAAGCAGACTTATCCGAAAAGGGGATCTGTTCCAGCCAACACTGTATTATTGAAAGACTTAATATTTTATGTACTATAATATACTTGCGATTTTATTACTGCTGTTATCGATTATTATGTTTATTTATTTATCGAAGCTAGGGTATTACTACCTAGTCGTGACGTACCTACGTCGTACATGGTGGGCCAAGTGCGCCTATATAAGATATGTAGGTATCTATCAAGTGGCTAAATGTGTCACTTTAGGCCAAGTGTGCCTAAGTAGATATGTGGCTAAGTATGCCACCTTGGGCTAAGTGTGCCTATATAGCAACCAGTGGCTAGGTATGTCACTGTGGGCCAAGTGTGTCTATGAATTTCGGGCCAAGTGAGCCTCTGTAGGATATGCATCAAGTGGCTAGATATGTCACTTCTAACTCGGTACGCCTATGGATTTGTTTTAAAGGCTTAGTATTTTAAAACTCAAGGCCAAGCGTGTCCAAAACGAACAGATTAAAAATCATGATTCTAGTAACCCCTGGTTATAAATGATTATTTTAGAGCATACGTGAAAATACCTTCATTATTGAGAAAGATAGAAAATACGCAAAGCGAAGCCCATTAAACCTTGGTTAGTTGAATCGGAATCTGAATAATAAAATACTTAATATTTTGAAAATAGAACAAAACTTGACATTACGTTGTCAATCGTACACTATTACTGCTTAGTAGTTACAGACAACGTCCAATATAGGCTGGTCTTTGATTTCCTTAAAAATGCAGTCAATTTCTGATATCTTTAACTGTTTTCTGAGGTAATTGCGGTTTTTCAGTTTTTTATTATTATTCTAATTAATTTGTTTGTTTGTTTGTTTGAGATAAGCAGCATACCTATATTATGCCTCGGCAGAAATGGCAACATACCTGCAATTGCCACATTTCTTACTTGTATATTAATATAACAAGCGTCTAATGCTCTTATTTAATCTCTCCGAGGTAATGGAGGATCTTGATAAGCAAGGACGAGGGCGAACTTAACAGCGGAGGCCTCCATCGCCGTCACCAACGTTACGACAAAATATCTAGATACCGTCAAAGCTCTCAAAGATTCTTCGATGACTTTTTGGATGGTTGAAGAGGCCGGTCACAGTACATCAGCCACGTCAACACCTCATTGATTTTCGGACGTCGGTAAAGAAATTGGCAGTGGAGTTTCTGCCTACGACGAAGTATTATGAATTTTGTCCCCTTCTCCTCAAATGAAAAATTTGTTTCAAAGTATATTATGCTGGATATGAGCCTTGATTGAACTGTTGCAAATGTTCGAAAGAAGTTTTCCAAATCAGTTCAGCTGTTTTCGGGTGATGCGTTTACCGAGGGTCAGCACTTAATTTTTATTTGAATAAACATAGATGTAAGAAGTCAGAACATAAATATTATATAAATTTAGAACGTAAATTCCTCATAATTTAGTTCGTTTTCCTAAAATATTAACTATTATTCCTAAAATATTCAAATTTCTAGTATGTAAATACACTCCTACCTCTGTATAGTTTGTAACTTCAACAATAATAATTTTGGTTCAGTAAGTAATGTAGTCCTCAGTGTTTCAGCTTAATTATTAAAGTTAATTCGAAGACCTTGCTTTTGTAGCACTCATATAGATTGAATGTTAACAGAATTTTCCCAAAATATTATACTGTATGTTGGTCAACAGAGGGTAAAACATAACACAAAAAGATTTAATTTACACGAGGTCCACATAAGTCACAGTAATTTAGTAAAATTGATAACTTTTATTTTGTTAATTTTTAAACATCACATTCCACGTGTGCCTATAGTTATTAATTGATTGAACAATGATTTACATTATACACCCTCGAAAGCTTTGAACAAATCTAAGAAGAGTTTAATACATTATTTTTTTGTTTTCCATATCCATCCAGGTCTGTTCTATTTTATCGCTCTCTCTCTCTTATCGTGTGGTACAATTGGCCGTGCTATCCAAGGGATAGACGACGGTTGCCAGGTGTTGCACTTAAAATCACCCGCGGTCACTATAAAAAAAAAGATATAGCTGATACTAAGCTTTTGTTTGTTTTTATGAAACCAAACTCATGATAAATAGACATTAGTTAAGGCCTTGACAACTTTGTAACTAGTTTAATTATTAGAATTTAATTGTTTTACAAGTTGAGAAATCACATTAGTTATATATGAGTTTCTCAAGTATTTTAGAAAAATTTGGCAACAACGCTATTGGCGTTAGTACTAATACTTTGCTATTGGTCTTTAGTTGTTTTTGATCCTTTTTTATAAATAGCAAAAAAAATACGTTTATTAAAACCAGTAAGATCACACAAAATACAATTGGCATTGTTCCGTTTTTTATGAAGCGTGTAAATAAAATAAAAAACTCATTGGTGACATGACGATTCTATACTGTAAAAAGTAATTTAATACCACAAATAAACAGAATTCATTCCATAATCGTCGTTAGTACTGTGACGGTTTTTCACATAGTATTTAGGCCGGTCATCATTTTTATTCGAAAGATTATAAATAAAAATACTCAGTGATAAAAAAAAATGTTTAAATAATAGTTTGTATTAGTTTACCAATACCGGATTCCGGCAGCTGCTTCTTACTAGTCATCTGACTTCCTTTTTATCAACTGTCAAAAATGAGACTTTTTCTAAAAATGTTTGAAATAATAAACTATGTCGTCATAATTTTTCATTATTCATTGACGTACTATTTATGTGATTTTTTTGTTGTACCAGGCTTTTTTGTCACCGCATGTAGCAGTTCCGGGACAACTCATCTGCTATCTGATTTTGTTTGCCACTTCTGTATTTTACAGTAAAGTCGTACTGTTGTAAGTCCAGTGCCCAACGTTCTAGCCTTCCAAATGGGTTTTTAGAGAATTTAACCACTTCAATGCCTGGTGATCGCTCACGACTTCGAAGTAGTATCCTGTCGATTTCCCAGTAGGTATACTGATAGACATTATTTTCTGTTGTAGTGTATCTATCCGATTCCCACATAAACGTAGCGTAGGCAGGCCTCCCACGCGGTGGACCGACGACCTGGTGAAGATCGCGGGAAGGCACTGGATGCGGGCAGCGCAAGACCGGTCATCATGTAAATCCTTGGGGGAGGCCTTTGTCCAGCAGTGGACGTTTTTAGGCTGATATGATGATGATGTAGTGTATCTGGTTTCTGCTGGTGTTAGTATCCGACTTGCATACATAACTACTTTCGGGCTTCCGCCTTTTTCTTGCAATGGAAGTGCGCCTAAGCTACGTCGCTTGCGTCGGCTTCTAAAGTACACTGTGTCGAGAAGTCTGGTCTCGTTAAAATTTGGTCCTTTGCAAGGATATTTTTGATGACCTGAAAAGCTAGGATTCTAACTCGTCTGAGCCTCTACGCGTTCCTGAGAAAAAGGGTCGTATCAGACAGACAGACAAACAAACAGACAGACAAACAGATACAAAAACAGACAGACAGACAGATCGAGAGACGGACAACAAAGTTATCTAAAAGGGTTTTTTTCCTTTTGAGTTGCGGAAGCCTAAAAACAATTTAGATTAACAGTTGTATTGTTTTCCTCTGCGCCTCCCTTAAAAAATAAATATAACTGTTTATTTCAGATTTAGACATCCATAGTCTCTAGTTTTACACAACTCGGTTGGAAAATGTAAAATTTATGAGTTTTGACTGACGAACGGACGGACGGACGGACAGATGAACAGAATCATCATAAAAGGGTTCCCTGTAGCGACTGAATAATAATTTTCTTTTCAATGTTTTGGCGATTTTTCTCGGAGCCCACCCATGCGCGCATTCCAAGTTACTGAAGGTTTAATAGGTTCCTGGAGGTGAAGGCGGTGGGGAATGAGACGCGGGCGGCGAGGGCGGCGAGGGCGGCGCGGCGTGCTGCTCGCTGGACGCACGGGCGGCCTCACCTGACCCCGGGCACCCTGGGCACCCCGGGCACCCCGGGCACCCTGGGCAGTGCGCACCCGGGTTTGCAATTCAAATGGATTGCCGCCTCAGCAGGACGAAGTGGGATTACATTTTTAACGAGACTAATAAGAATGAATTGTACAGCGGCGCTGTGCATACTTTCTCACGAAGCCATCTCGCTCCATCTAGAAATAATGTTAAAATAGACGAAATGTTTGTTTTAATGTCTTGTTTAAAATAATTAGGTACCATTGTTGTACTCGTGTGGGGAGGTGTGGGATGTGAAGTGGTTGGTGGTACGTACAAAATATTTTATTTTCATAAAGCATCACTGCATGCACAAATAGCGTTACAAAACATCTGTTTACTAAAAATTTGCTGAATATAGTATGCGCAATTTGCAAGTACATATTTGTACATGTAGGTACCTAGTACACAGGGCAGAGCACCCTTTGTATATGTAGGTACCTGGTACAAGGGTCAGAGTACACTTTGTATATTTAGGTACCTGCTACACAGGTCAGACCACACTTTGTATATGTAGGTCCCTGGTACAAGGGTCAGAGTACACTTTGTATATTTAGGTACCTGCTACACAGGTCAGACCACACTTTGTATATGTAGGTCCCTGGTACAAGGGTCAGAGTACACTTTGTATATTTAGGTACCTGCTACACAGGTCAGACCACACTTTGTATATGTAGGTCCCTGGTACAAGGGTCAGAGTACACTTTGTATATTTAGGTACCTGCTACACAGGTCAGACCACACTTTGTATATGTAGGTCCCTGGTACAAGGGTCAGAGTACACTTTGTATATTTAGGTACCTGCTACACAGGTCAGACCACACTTTGTATATGTAGGTCCCTGGTACAAGGGTCAGAGTACACTTTGTATATTTAGGTACCTGTTACACAGGTCAGACCACACTTTGTATATGTAGGTCCGTGGTACAAGGGTCAGAGTACACTTTGTATATTTAGGTACCTGTTACACAGGTCAGACCACACTTTGTATATGTAGGTCCGTGGTACAAGGGTCAGACCACACTTTGTATATGTAGGTACCTAGTACACAGGGCAGAGTACACTTTGTATATGTAGGTACCTGCTACACGGGTCAGACCACACTTTGTATATGTAGGTCCCTGGTACAAGGGTCAGAGTACACTTTGTATATTTAGGTACCTGCTACACAGGTCAGACCACACTTTGTATATGTAGGTCCCTGGTACAAGGGTCAGAGTACACTTTGTATATTTAGGTACCTGCTACACAGGTCAGACCACACTTTGTATATGTAGGTCCCTGGTACAAGGGTCAGAGTACACTTTGTATATTTAGGTACCTGCTACACAGGTCAGACCACACTTTGTATATGTAGGTCCCTGGTACAAGGGTCAGAGTACACTTTGTATATTTAGGTACCTGCTACACAGGTCAGACCACACTTTGTATATGTAGGTCCCTGGTACAAGGGTCAGAGTACACATTGTATATTTAGGTACCTGCTACACAGGTCAGAGCACCCTTTGTATATGTAGGTACCTGGTACACAGGTCAGAACACACTTTGTATAAGTAGGTACCTGGTACACAGGTCAGAGCACCCTTTGTATATGTAGGTACCTGGTACAAGGGTCATAGTACACTTTGTATATTTAGGTACCTGCTACACAGGTCAGACCACACTTTGTATATGTAGGTCCCTGGTACAAGGGTCAGAGTACACTTTGTATATTTAGGTACCTGCTACACAGGTCAGACCACACTTTGTATATGTAGGTCCCTGGTACAAGGGTCAGAGTACACTTTGTATATTTAGGTACCTGCTACACAGGTCAGACCACACTTTGTATATGTAGGTCCCTGGTACAAGGGTCAGAGTACACTTTGTATATTTAGGTACCTGCTACACAGGTCAGACCACACTTTGTATATGTAGGTCCCTGGTACAAGGGTCAGAGTACACTTTGTATATTTAGGTACCTGTTACACAGGTCAGACCACACTTTGTATATGTAGGTCCGTGGTACAAGGGTCAGAGTACACTTTGTATATTTAGGTACCTGTTACACAGGTCAGACCACACTTTGTATATGTAGGTCCGTGGTACAAGGGTCAGACCACACTTTGTATATGTAGGTACCTAGTACACAGGGCAGAGTACACTTTGTATATGTAGGTACCTGCTACACAGGTCAGACCACACTTTGTATATGTAGGTCCCTGGTACAAGGGTCAGAGTACACTTTGTATATTTAGGTACCTGCTACACAGGTCAGACCACACTTTGTATATGTAGGTCCGTGGTACAAGGGTCAGAGTACACTTTGTATATTTAGGTACCTGCTACACAGGTCAGACCACACTTTGTATATGTAGGTCCCTGGTACAAGGGTCAGAGTACACTTTGTATATTTAGGTACCTGTTACACAGGTCAGACCACACTTTGTATATGTAGGTACCTGGTACAAGGGTCAGAGTACACTTTGTATATTTAGGTACCTGTTACACAGGTCAGACCACACTTTGTATATGTAGGTCCGTGGTACAAGGGTCAGAGTACACTTTGCATATTTAGGTACCTGCTACACAGGTCAGACCACACTTTGTATATGTAGGTCCCTGGTACAAGGGTCAGAGTACACATTGTATATTTAGGTACCTGCTACACAGGTCAGACCACACTTTGTATATGTAGGTCCCTGGTACAAGGGTCAGAGTACACTTTGTATATTTAGGTACCTGTTACACAGGTCAGACCACACTTTGTATATGTAGGTACCTGGTACAAGGGTCAGAGTACACTTTGTATATTTAGGTACCTGTTACACAGGTCAGACCACACTTTGTATATGTAGGTCCGTGGTACAAGGGTCAGAGTACACTTTGTATATTTAGGTACCTGTTACACAGGTCAGACCACACTTTGTATATGTAGGTCCCTGGTACAAGGGTCAGAGTACACTTTGTATATTTAGGTACCTGTTACACAGGTCAGACCACACTTTGTATATGTAGGTCCGTGGTACAAGGTTCAGAGTACACTTTGTATATTTAGGTACCTGCTACACAGGTCAGACCACACTTTGTATATGTAGGTCCGTGGTACAAGGGTCAGAGTACACTTTGTATATTTAGGTACCTGCTACACAGGTCAGACCACACTTTGTATATGTAGGTCCCTGGTACAAGGGTCAGAGTACACATTGTATATTTAGGTACCTGCTACACAGGTCAGAGCACCCTTTGTATATGTAGGTACCTGGTACACAGGTCAGACCACACTTTGTATAAGTAGGTACCTGGTACACAGGTCAGACCACACTTTGTATATGTAGGTACCTGCTACACAGGTCAGACCACACTTTGTATATGTAGGTACCTGGTACAAGGGTCAGAGTACACTTTGTATATTTAGGTACCTGTTACACAGGTCAGACCACACTTTGTATATGTAGGTCCGTGGTACAAGGGTCAGAGTACACTTTGTATATTTAGGTACCTGCTACACAGGTCAGACCACACTTTGTATATGTAGGTCCCTGGTACAAGGGTCAGAGTACACTTTGTATATTTAGGTACCTGCTACACAGGTCAGACCACACTTTGTATATGTAGGTCCGTGGTACAAGGGTCAGAGTACACTTTGTATATTTAGGTACCTGCTACACAGGTCAGACCACACTTTGTATATGTAGGTCCCTGGTACAAGGGTCAGAGTACACTTTGTATATTTAGGTACCTGCTACACAGGTCAGACCACACTTTGTATATGTAGGTCCCTGGTACAAGGGTCAGAGTACACTTTGTATATTTAGGTACCTGTTACACAGGTCAGACCACACTTTGTATATGTAGGTCCGTGGTACAAGGGTCAGAGTACACTTTGTATATTTAGGTACCTGCTACACAGGTCAGACCACACTTTGTATATGTAGGTCCCTGGTACAAGGGTCAGAGTACACATTGTATATTTAGGTACCTGCTACACAGGTCAGAGCACCCTTTGTATATGTAGGTACCTGGTACACAGGTCATACCACACTTTGTATATGTAGGTCCCTGGTACAAGGGTCAGAGTACACTTTGTATATTTAGGTACCTGCTACACAGGTCAGACCACACTTTGTATATGTAGGTCCCTGGTACAAGGGTCAGAGTACACTTTGTATATTTAGGTACCTGCTACACAGGTCAGACCACACTTTGTATATGTAGGTCCCTGGTACAAGGGTCAGAGTACACATTGTATATTTAGGTACCTGCTACACAGGTCAGAGCACCCTTTGTATATGTAGGTACCTGGTACACAGGTCAGAACACACTTTGTATAAGTAGGTACCTGGTACAAGGGTCAGAGTACACTTTGTATATTTAGGTACCTGCTACACAGGTCAGACCACACTTTGTATATGTAGGTCCCTGGTACAAGGGTCAGAGTACACTTTGTATATTTAGGTACCTGCTACACAGGTCAGACAACCCTTTGTATATGTAGGTACCTGGTACACAGGTCAGAGCACCCTTTGTATATGTAGGTACCTGGTACAAGGGTCAGAGTACACTTTGTATATTTAGGTACCTGCTACACAGGTCAGACCACACTTTGTATATGTAGGTCCCTGGTACAAGGGTCAGAGTACACTTTGTATATTTAGGTACCTGCTACACAGGTCAGACCACACTTTGTATATGTAGGTACCTGCTACACACGTCAGAGCACACTTTGTATAAGTAGGTACTTGGTACACAGGTCACATCACACTTTGTATAAGTAGGTACCTGGTACACAGGTCAGAGCACACTTTGTATAAGTAGGTACCTGGTACACAGGTCAGAGCACACTTTGTATAAGTAGGTACCTGGTACACCGGTCAGAGCACACTTTGTATAAGTAGGTACCTGGTACACAGGTCGGAGTACACTTTGTATATTTAGGTACCTGCTACACAGGTCACAGCGCACTTTGTATAAGTAGGTACTGGGTATAAAGGTCATAGCGCACTTTGTATAAGTAGGTACCTGGTACACAGGTCAGAGCACACTTTGTATAAGTAGGTACCTGGTACACAGGTCAGAGTACACTTTGTATATTTAGGTACCTGCTACACAGGTCAGACCACACTTTGTATAAGTAGGTACTGGGTATAAAGTTCATAGCGCACTTTGTATAAGTAGGTACCTGGTACACAGATCACAGCGCACTTTGTATAAGTAGGTACCTGGTACCCAGGTCAGCGCACTTTTTGTCGTAATAATAAAAAGCTTAGAATGCGCGTCGTTGTTTCTACTCATCTTAAGTATTTTTTTTTAGAATTGACGAATTTTTGGGAAAAGTTTTTAGCTCCACTGAACGGGTCCTGCACCAACTTTATGAAATCTTCTACAAAAATAAACGTTTTGCGGGAAATATCAATAGAGTGAGTTTCAGTGAAGGGAGGGTCTTTAGGACGAGTAATTATGAATTCAAAAAGAAAAGCCTCTTTGGGTGTGCGGTTTGAGTCTGTTGCGAATTAAAATAATTGTGAGGATAAAATGGAACACTTAAATTATTTTAAATAAAGTTATTAAGAAATGAAATACATACATAGAAGTCAGTCAGATTAGATCAAAAGGGTCATTTTTGAGGTCGTCAAGAAATTACAACGTATTGCTACGTTTTGTGAACCACGAGCTTAGCACGTTCAGGCGTCTCTGCCCATACGGTATGGTGGTCTGGGGGTGCGACTAGTGGGGAATTTTCTCGTCACTGCGCACGGGGTTACTGATCTTCTCTCCGAAACTTTATCTACCCGTGGAAACGGGGCCCTACCCTTTGAGGATGAGGCGTTAACAAAGGGGACTGCCCTCTTCAGGAACGCGCCTGTGCCCAAAGTTCCTAATGTGCAGAGAGCGTAGACACAAAATATACTTAACTCTTTTGTGGCGTGGATGAATTGGGAGCTAATACTACTTTGATCGACTGTTGAATGCGGCCGTTGATACTGACTTAGCCAGACTCAGGGTGGTTTCGAGGGCAGATTCCGGCGCTTGGCTGCAAACTTTGCCTTCACCACATATGGGAACTTTTCTCGACGGCGACTCTTTGCGTGTGGCAGTTGTTCTCCGCCTGGGTTGCGGTGTCTGTAAACCTCATCAATGCATTTGCGGGTCTACCGTGGAGGCGATTGGCCATCATGCACTGATTTGCGATCGTTGTTTGGGAAGATTCCCACTGCCACATCACAATGCCCTCTATGACATCACTCGGAGACAATATTCCGTCTTTGATGGAGCCTTAGTCGATCTGATGGCAAAAGGCCGGACGGTTTAAACTTGTGGCTTTTGCTTATAAACAAGGTGTAATAAAATTGGTGTAGGTCTCGTTAACTGGGGGTTCTACAACTTTCCCCTAGAAAACCCATAGTCAATAAAAAAAATTAAACTCCTTACAAAAAAAAAAAAATTGGTCTATCAATTGGAAATTGATCATTTTTTTTGATTTGATTTAGATTTCAGCAAAGTCACTGAGTAGGAGCCCCAGTTAACGGCACCCACACCATTGTGTTGCAAACTGTATGCTGTATGCATGTAGATATACTGAGAACACATTTATGGTGAAATTGGTTTTTTTACGATGCGTATACTTTCTTTATTCCCTGACTGCACTCGGTCGTTATAAAAATATGGGAATTAATGAGGGAGCGTCGGTGGCGTAATGGCAAGGGCTGCTACCCGCTGTCCGGGAGGTCGTGGTTCGAATCCTGCCACGTACCAATGTGTTTTCGAATTTTGATTTCATATGTACGTTTATCCGACGCTCTTACGGTGAAGGATCATGAGGAAACATGCACACGCCCGCGAGGAAAACTCAAAGGATGTGTGTGAAGTCGACCAACCCGCACTGGGCCCGTGTGGTCGACTAAGGCCCGATCGTTCTAATTCAGGTTAGGCTCGAACCCCTCGGTGGGGACGTATATGAGCTGATACGATGAGGCAAAGTACAACTGTTTTTGAACTCTCTTTGAGGCCACCTACGGGCTTGTAGCTCAAGCCGGCCACGAGCTCCTGGAAGCAAGAGTAGTAAGCGCCACGCATTCTAGTACCGCACCCCGCTCCCCGTACAAATGACGATGTGGTCGTAAGCGAGAATTAGAACGACCGCAACACAATGCACAGTGCGCCGGCGGCGGGGCCGTAGCGCATAATGTGTTCTTCACTTGTTTATCAGCTAAACACAATTTTGCACTCAAATTTTACAGCTTGCCATGAATCTGCTATAAATTTAGATTCTTTGTATTAGAGGTTGAAAAGTGTGTTCTTCCCTCGGCGCGGGGTGCGCGGTGCGCGGTACGCGCCGTCTACAGGTGATGCAGCGGTAAGTGGTAGTGAGGATCTGAACAAGTCCCTCCTAGAAATCTGATTTTGAGCCAAGAAAAAGATATTTAAGTACAGTTTTAAATCATAAGATTGTAGAGCAATTAAGTAAATTAGTATGATCGGCCAATTTATAGGGTTCCGCATCAGGCACTGGGTCCCTGTCACTAAGCCTGCGCTGTCCGTCCGTCTGTGCGACCTTTAGGGTTCCGCATCAGGTACTGGGTCCCTGTCACTAAGCCTGCGCTGTCCGTCCGTCTGTGCGACCTTTAGGGTTCCGTATCAGGTACTGGGTCCCTGTCACTAAGCCTGCGCTGTCCGTCCGTCTGTGCGACCTTTAGGGTTCCGTATCAGGTACTGGGTCCCTGTCACTAAGCCTGCGCTGTCCGTCCGTCTGTGCGACCTTTAGGGTTCCGCATCAGGTACTGGGTCCCTGTCACTAAGCCTGCGCTGTCCGTCCGTCTGTGCGACCTTTAGGGTTCCGTATCAGGTACTGGGTCCCTGTCACTAAGCCTGCGCTGTCCGTCCGTCTGTGCGACCTTTAGGGTTCCGTATCAGGTACTGGGTCCCTGTCACTAAGCCTGCGCTGTCCGTCCGTCTGTGCGACCTTTAGGGTTCCGTATCAGGCACTGGGTCCCTGTCACTAAGCCTGCGCTGTCCGTCCGTCTGTGCGACCTTTAGGGTTCCGTATCAGGTACTGGGTCCCTGTCACTAAGCCTGCGCTGTCCGTCCGTCTGTGCGACCTTTAGGGTTCCGTATCAGGCACTGGGTCCCTGTCACTAAGCCTGCGCTGTCCGTCCGTCTGTGCGACCTTTAGGGTTCCGTATCAGGCACTGGGTCCCTGTCACTAAGCCTGCGCTGTCCGTCCGTCTGTGCGACCTTTAGGGTTCCGTATCAGGTACTGGGTCCCTGTCACTAAGCCTGCGCTGTCCGTCCGTCTGTGCGACCTTTAGGGTTCCGTATCAGGCACTGGGTCCCTGTCACTAAGCCTGCGCTGTCCGTCCGTCTGTGCGACCTTTAGGGTTCCGCATCAGGCACTGGGTCCCTGTCACTAAGCCTGCGCTGTCCGTCCGTCTGTGCGACCTTTAGGGTTCCGCATCAGGCACTGGGTCCCTGTCACTAAGCCTGCGCTGTCCGTCCGTCTGTGCGACCTTTAGGGTTCCGCATCAGGCACTGGGTCCCTGTCACTAAGCCTGCGCTGTCCGTCCGTCTGTGCGACCTTTAGGGTTCCGTATCAGGTACTGGGTCCCTGTCACTAAGCCTGCGCTGTCCGTCCGTCTGTGCGACCTTTAGGGTTCCGTATCAGGCACTGGGTCCCTGTCACTAAGCCTGCGCTGTCCGTCCGTCTGTGCGACCTTTAGGGTTCCGCATCAGGCACTGGGTCCCTGTCACTAAGCCTGCGCTGTCCGTCCGTCTGTGCGACCTTTAGGGTTCCGCATCAGGCACTGGGTCCCTGTCACTAAGCCTGCGCTGTCCGTCCGTCTGTGCGACCTTTAGGGTTCCGCATCAGGCACTGGGTCCCTGTCACTAAGCCTGCGCTGTCCGTCCGTCTGTGCGACCTTTAGGGTTCCGCATCAGGCACTGGGTCCCTGTCACTAAGCCTGCGCTGTCCGTCCGTCTGTGCGACCTTTAGGGTTCCGCATCAGGCACTGGGTCCCTGTCACTAAGCCTGCGCTGTCCGTCCGTCTGTGCGACCTTTAGGGTTCCGCATCAGGCACTGGGTCCCTGTCACTAAGCCTGCGCTGTCCGTCCGTCTGTGCGACCTTTAGGGTTCCGCATCAGGCACTGGGTCCCTGTCACTAAGCCTGCGCTGTCCGTCCGTCTGTGCGACCTTTAGGGTTCCGTATCAGGCACTGGGTCCCTGTCACTAAGCCTGCGCTGTCCGTCCGTCTGTGCGACCTTTAGGGTTCCGCATCAGGCACTGGGTCCCTGTCACTAAGCCTGCGCTGTCCGTCCGTCTGTGCGACCTTTAGGGTTCCGTATCAGGTACTGGGTCCCTGTCACTAAGCCTGCGCTGTCCGTCCGTCTGTGCGACCTTTAGGGTTCCGTATCAGGCACTGGGTCCCTGTCACTAAGCCTGCGCTGTCCGTCCGTCTGTGCGACCTTTAGGGTTCCGTATCAGGCACTGGGTCCCTGTCACTAAGCCTGCGCTGTCCGTCCGTCTGTGCGACCTTTAGGGTTCCGTATCAGGCACTGGGTCCCTGTCACTAAGCCTGCGCTGTCCGTCCGTCTGTGCGACCTTTAGGGTTCCGTATCAGGCACTGGGTCCCTGTCACTAAGCCTGCGCTGTCCGTCCGTCTGTGCGACCTTTAGGGTTCCGTATCAGGCACTGGGTCCCTGTCACTAAGCCTGCGCTGTCCGTCCGTCTGTGCGACCTTTAGGGTTCCGTATCAGGCACTAGGTCCCTGTCACTAAGCCTGCGCTGTCCGTCCGTCTGTGCGACCTTTAGGGTTCCGTATCAGGCACTGGGTCCCTGTCACTAAGCCTGCGCTGTCCGTCCGTCTGTGCGACCTTTAGGGTTCCGTATCAGGCACTGGGTCCCTGTCACTAAGCCTGCGCTGTCCGTCCGTCTGTGCGACCTTTAGGGTTCCGTATCAGGCACTGGGTCCCTGTCACTAAGCCTGCGCTGTCCGTCCGTCTGTGCGACCTTTAGGGTTCCGTATCAGGCACTGGGTCCCTGTCACTAAGCCTGCGCTGTCCGTCCGTCTGTGCGACCTTTAGGGTTCCGTATCAGGCACTGGGTCCCTGTCACTAAGCCTGCGCTGTCCGTCCGTCTGTGCGACCTTTAGGGTTCCGTATCAGGCACTGGGTCCCTGTCACTAAGCCTGCGCTGTCCGTCCGTCTGTGCGACCTTTAGGGTTCCGTATCAGGCACTGGGTCCCTGTCACTAAGCCTGCGCTGTCCGTCCGTCTGTGCGACCTTTAGGGTTCCGTATCAGGCACTGGGTCCCTGTCACTAAGCCTGCGCTGTCCGTCCGTCTGTGCGACCTTTAGGGTTCCGTATCAGGCACTGGGTCCCTGTCACTAAGCCTGCGCTGTCCGTCCGTCTGTGCGACCTTTAGGGTTCCGTATCAGGCACTGGGTCCCTGTCACTAAGCCTGCGCTGTCCGTCCGTCTGTGCGACCTTTAGGGTTCCGTATCAGGCACTGGGTCCCTGTCACTAAGCCTGCGCTGTCCGTCCGTCTGTGCGACCTTTAGGGTTCCGTATCAGGCACTGGGTCCCTGTCACTAAGCCTGCGCTGTCCGTCCGTCTGTGCGACCTTTAGGGTTCCGTATCAGGCACTGGGTCCCTGTCACTAAGCCTGCGCTGTCCGTCCGTCTGTGCGACCTTTAGGGTTCCGTATCAGGCACTGGGTCCCTGTCACTAAGCCTGCGCTGTCCGTCCGTCTGTGCGACCTTTAGGGTTCCGTATCAGGCACTGGGTCCCTGTCACTAAGCCTGCGCTGTCCGTCCGTCTGTGCGACCTTTAGGGTTCCGTATCAGGCACTAGGTCCCTGTCACTAAGCCTGCGCTGTCCGTCCGTCTGTGCGACCTTTAGGGTTCCGTATCAGGCACTGGGTCCCTGTCACTAAGCCTGCGCTGTCCGTCCGTCTGTGCGACCTTTAGGGTTCCGTATCAGGCACTGGGTCCCTGTCACTAAGCCTGCGCTGTCCGTCCGTCTGTGCGACCTTTAGGGTTCCGTATCAGGCACTGGGTCCCTGTCACTAAGCCTGCGCTGTCCGTCCGTCTGTGCGACCTTTAGGGTTCCGTATCAGGCACTGGGTCCCTGTCACTAAGCCTGCGCTGTCCGTCCGTCTGTGCGACCTTTAGGGTTCCGTATCAGGCACTGGGTCCCTGTCACTAAGCCTGCGCTGTCCGTCCGTCTGTGCGACCTTTAGGGTTCCGTATCAGGCACTGGGTCCCTGTCACTAAGCCTGCGCTGTCCGTCCGTCTGTGCGACCTTTAGGGTTCCGTATCAGGCACTGGGTCCCTGTCACTAAGCCTGCGCTGTCCGTCCGTCTGTGCGACCTTTAGGGTTCCGTATCAGGCACTGGGTCCCTGTCACTAAGCCTGCGCTGTCCGTCCGTCTGTGCGACCTTTAGGGTTCCGTATCAGGCACTGGGTCCCTGTCACTAAGCCTGCGCTGTCCGTCCGTCTGTGCGACCTTTAGGGTTCCGTATCAGGCACTGGGTCCCTGTCACTAAGCCTGCGCTGTCCGTCCGTCTGTGCGACCTTTAGGGTTCCGTATCAGGCACTGGGTCCCTGTCACTAAGCCTGCGCTGTCCGTCCGTCTGTGCGACCTTTAGGGTTCCGTATCAGGCACTGGGTCCCTGTCACTAAGCCTGCGCTGTCCGTCCGTCTGTGCGACCTTTAGGGTTCCGTATCAGGCACTGGGTCCCTGTCACTAAGCCTGCGCTGTCCGTCCGTCTGTGCGACCTTTAGGGTTCCGTATCAGGCACTGGGTCCCTGTCACTAAGCCTGCGCTGTCCGTCCGTCTGTGCGACCTTTAGGGTTCCGTATCAGGCACTGGGTCCCTGTCACTAAGCCTGCGCTGTCCGTCCGTCTGTGCGACCTTTAGGGTTCCGTATCAGGCACTGGGTCCCTGTCACTAAGCCTGCGCTGTCCGTCCGTCTGTGCGACCTTTAGGGTTCCGTATCAGGCACTGGGTCCCTGTCACTAAGCCTGCGCTGTCCGTCCGTCTGTGCGACCTTTAGGGTTCCGTATCAGGCACTGGGTCCCTGTCACTAAGCCTGCGCTGTCCGTCCGTCTGTGCGACCTTTAGGGTTCCGTATCAGGCACTGGGTCCCTGTCACTAAGCCTGCGCTGTCCGTCCGTCTGTGCGACCTTTAGGGTTCCGTATCAGGCACTGGGTCCCTGTCACTAAGCCTGCGCTGTCCGTCCGTCTGTGCGACCTTTAGGGTTCCGTATCAGGCACTGGGTCCCTGTCACTAAGCCTGCGCTGTCCGTCCGTCTGTGCGACCTTTAGGGTTCCGTATCAGGCACTGGGTCCCTGTCACTAAGCCTGCGCTGTCCGTCCGTCTGTGCGACCTTTAGGGTTCCATATCAGGCACTGGGTCCCTGTCACTAAGCCTGCGCTGTCCGTCCGTCTGTGCGACCTTTAGGGTTCCGTATCAGGCACTGGGTCCCTGTCACTAAGCCTGCGCTGTCCGTCCGTCTGTGCGACCTTTAGGGTTCCGTATCAGGCACTGGGTCCCTGTCACTAAGCCTGCGCTGTCCGTCCGTCTGTGCGACCTTTAGGGTTCCGTATCAGGCACTGGGTCCCTGTCACTAAGCCTGCGCTGTCCGTCCGTCTGTGCGACCTTTAGGGTTCCGTATCAGGCACTGGGTCCCTGTCACTAAGCCTGCGCTGTCCGTCCGTCTGTGCGACCTTTAGGGTTCCGTATCAGGCACTGGGTCCCTGTCACTAAGCCTGCGCTGTCCGTCCGTCTGTGCGACCTTTAGGGTTCCGTATCAGGCACTGGGTCCCTGTCACTAAGCCTGCGCTGTCCGTCCGTCTGTGCGACCTTTAGGGTTCCGTATCAGGCACTGGGTCCCTGTCACTAAGCCTGCGCTGTCCGTCCGTCTGTGCGACCTTTAGGGTTCCGTATCAGGCACTGGGTCCCTGTCACTAAGCCTGCGCTGTCCGTCCGTCTGTGCGACCTTTAGGGTTCCGTATCAGGCACTGGGTCCCTGTCACTAAGCCTGCGCTGTCCGTCCGTCTGTGCGACCTTTAGGGTTCCGTATCAGGCACTGGGTCCCTGTCACTAAGCCTGCGCTGTCCGTCCGTCTGTGCGACCTTTAGGGTTCCGTATCAGGCACTGGGTCCCTGTCACTAAGCCTGCGCTGTCCGTCCGTCTGTGCGACCTTTAGGGTTCCGTATCAGGCACTGGGTCCCTGTCACTAAGCCTGCGCTGTCCGTCCGTCTGTGCGACCTTTAGGGTTCCGTATCAGGCACTGGGTCCCTGTCACTAAGCCTGCGCTGTCCGTCCGTCTGTGCGACCTTTAGGGTTCCGTATCAGGCACTGGGTCCCTGTCACTAAGCCTGCGCTGTCCGTCCGTCTGTGCGACCTTTAGGGTTCCGTATCAGGCACTGGGTCCCTGTCACTAAGCCTGCGCTGTCCGTCCGTCTGTGCGACCTTTAGGGTTCCGTATCAGGCACTGGGTCCCTGTCACTAAGCCTGCGCTGTCCGTCCGTCTGTGCGACCTTTAGGGTTCCGTATCAGGCACTGGGTCCCTGTCACTAAGCCTGCGCTGTCCGTCCGTCTGTGCGACCTTTAGGGTTCCGTATCAGGCACTGGGTCCCTGTCACTAAGCCTGCGCTGTCCGTCCGTCTGTGCGACCTTTAGGGTTCCGTATCAGGCACTGGGTCCCTGTCACTAAGCCTGCGCTGTCCGTCCGTCTGTGCGACCTTTAGGGTTCCGTATCAGGCACTGGGTCCCTGTCACTAAGCCTGCGCTGTCCGTCCGTCTGTGCGACCTTTAGGGTTCCGTATCAGGCACTGGGTCCCTGTCACTAAGCCTGCGCTGTCCGTCCGTCTGTGCGACCTTTAGGGTTCCGTATCAGGCACTGGGTCCCTGTCACTAAGCCTGCGCTGTCCGTCCGTCTATGTGACCTTTAAAGGGCTGTATTTTTAGAACTGTAACAGCTAGCTAGCTTGGTGTCATTATAGTGCTAATCCTGAAGTAAAAAAATAATAATTAAAAAACAGGCCAAGATTAAGTCGTATACTTGCGGTAAAGAGTAGAACTAAATAAAAAAAAAGTTTTTTGTCAAGTACTTTGATGTATTTTGCTGTGTTGGGTACGTAGCGTAGGCAGGCCTCCCACTCGATGACCTGATGGAGGTCGCGGGAAGCCTCTGGATGCGGGTAGCGCAGAACCGGTCGTCGTGGAAATCCTTGGGTGAGGCCCATGTCCAGCGGTGGACGTCCTTAGGCTGATATGATGATAATGAGTTGGTATCATTATTATACTTGTGTACAGGGGCACAGTTACTAACGTACAGTATGGACACTCCCTGCCGCTCTCTAGATTCGACCTCACCCCCCCCGTCACTCAGATTGGCTGTAGATTGGGTACCAAACGTAAAGGACGAGCTACGCAAGCACTTTTATTCACTAAATTCACTTTGCGCGCCGCTGTGATTTCGTTCACAGGAATAAAAACCAACCAGTTACCGAACGTAAAGGCCCAACTGACCTCTTTTTTTTTCATACTTGTCTTATGTTGTAAACAAACACCGCTCGAACAAAAAACACCACTTTCCGAATACACCATACACATTATGAGACTATAAAACATTGTAAATGGTAACTGCGACGTGGGCGTATGAATTAACACTGAAAACTGCTATTATTTTATACATCTTTTAACACATTTTCCATAAAATTGCGAAATTGATAAAGGATTTTGTCACAGATTAAAAATCGACGTGATAGTTTTGTTGCTTTGGTGTAGAGATGGGACGATGAGAATGACTGAATGAATGATTTTGAACTGTTGTTGCGAGGTAAAAATTGGGTCATTTTTGGGCTCAACTGTAGAATAGGGTACATCGATTTGGCAGTCCGCGATTTTTTGGTAAGAGATAGGTTTTAGATGAACATCCATACCAAATTTTGGATCCCGAAGGTTTGTTGGTGGTTTTAACCCCATATTATGAATCTTTGGAATCAAATTATACAATCGGTAATAAGTCATCTTTGGTCCTACATAAACTCACAAAACAGAGACCAAAGAGTACCTAAAAATACAATTTTCAAAAATTCATAACTCACAAACCGCTGGTTAACTAACCTTGAAATTTGGTATGGATGTTCAGCTAAAGCCTATCTCTTACAATAAAAATATCGCGGACTTCCAAATCGATGTACCCTATTGTACAGTTGAGCCAAAAATTATCAAAGATGACCCAATTTTTGCCTCGCAACAACATTCAGTCATTCACTTCGTCCCATCTCTACACCATAGCAACAAAACTATCATGTCGATTTTTAATCTGTGACAAAATCCTTTATCAGTTTCGCAATTTTATGGAAAAAGTGTTTAAAGATGTACAATATAATAGCAGTTTTCAGTGTTAATTCATGCGTCCACATCGCAGTTACCATTTACAATGTTTTTTAGTCTCATAATGTGTATGGTGTATTCGGAAAGTGGTGTTTTTTATTCGAGCGGTGTTTGTTTACAGCGAAAAGTATGAAAAAAAGAGCTTAGTATTCACACTGTTGCATTCAGTAAATAACTGACAAACATTTCGTGACCAATACCGCCGGTGTGATTCAACCCTACCTGCATTCTTGCCTATAGATACGTCAGTTATATATATGTACTAGCTGACCCGGCGAACTTCGTACCGCCTTACATTACATTACACTGCCCTGCCCTACCCTACACTACCCTACACTACACTACACTACCCTACCCTACACTACCCTACCCTTCACTACCCTACCCTATCCTATCTCTCAAGTTGGATCGAACTGCACATGGTGTGCGAATTTTATTATAATCGGTTAAGTGGTTTAGGAGTCCATTGAGGACAAACATTGTGACACGAAATTTATATATATGACGGGGGAGGGTCCTCGCCATCATCATTGGCACTCATGATCTTTAGTTGTGGGCGTCAGTGGGTAGTGTCGGATGAAGAAAGAGACTTGTTCACTTAACAGAATTTAATTAACTTAGCTACACAGAGATATGCACAGCAGAAAGGTAGGCACGTATAACTTGGTACGTATCGTAGGATGCGAGATGGTTTAGCGACGACCGCACGCGCTGCCCGCCAGGCAAAAGTGAGTACTTCCTCGGTGGCGCGCGCGTCGCCAACTCCATCCAGCACCACCAGGTGGCGCTGGCATACCGGATACGACTCGATTGCGACACGGCCATCCTGCTGGCGCACGTCCTCGTGTGATAGTTACCCTGCAAAGAAACAGTCTGCGAGAGATCTCTATTCCACTCGGTCACTCCTGACCAAACTCTAAATTCATCGAGTAAATGAGGAAATCTTAAATTTAACTCTACAGTTTTATTTCAACAAAATCTTATTCCCTAACACAGGTCATCAAACATTGGGAAATCGAAAATACCACAATCAATACCCTGGGCCGTGTACCACAGACGTTCGAATCAATTTTCTAAACTTTACCACAACAGATACTGCCAAGCTTACAGAAACCCTCGAGTAAGACCTCCATCGCCACGGCTCCCTAGCCGACCAGCAATCACATTGCTCTCACACATCCAGCGCATGGATCAACACTTTTGTACGCATATCCATCGAGTGGATCGCCCGTGTGCACCACCCACTGGCTACACACTACGGTCTCTAGACCCCGACCTCCGCCAGAGTTAAACGCGCATCGCGCACCCACGGACTACTTGAGTTACCTCAAGAGACACCGATTTCTACCGGGCTACGACTACGTAATAACCACTGGTACGGTCGACAACAATACGGCCGATATGGAGTCTCTTACTCGATCACAACACAACTTAAACCTGATTATCGTCATCAACATTATTATCCAAATCAACATCGACTGGTACATGACCCGTTGGCATCTTTCTAATCCTATCGTGTGCATATTTGTAGGTACGCTTAGTGTTTAAAGCTTTCAGTGTGTAACGATCACCGTCCAAAACTTCCGTTACTCTAAACGGACCCTTATATTTTGGATCTAACTTTGCCTGATTTCGTTCTTCATTTTTTAATAACACAAAATCGCCTACTGAAAATTTTTGTATAGCCGCCTTCGTTTTGTCAAATCGAATTTTGTCATAATTTGCACACTCCTTAATATTTTCTGACGCACGCTCGCGAATTTCCTCTATGTTTACATCAGTCTCTACATCGTTACACATCAACGACAATGGCCTCGCAACTTTCCCGATTAAAAGCTCCAGAGGCGAAGCTTTTGTAACTCGATTCATCGTGCAATTTAACGCCAGCTGAACCTCTCCTATAGAGTCCTGCCATGATCTGTTATCGTCAGCCTCTATCGCCGTTAACATTGATTTAAGGACACTCATGGTGCGCTCTACCTGCCCATTAGCACGAGAAGATCCTGTCGCTATCAGATGCAAGTTAATATTTTTGCTTACACAAAAATCTTGAAACTCCTTACTGGCGAAACAACGTCCTTGATCTGCTATTATGCGAGTCGGAGCACCAAAAAGCGCTACACTTTGAGTCACCGCGTGAATACTACTCTTAGAATCAATGTTCGTCGTATGGTAGAGTAGCACGTACTTCGTGAATGCATCGATTAACACGAAAATATATTCCTTCCTATCGTTCTTTCCGCTAAGCTTACCCGTAGCGTCCATGTGAACTGTGTGCCACGGGCTCGAAACCTTAGGTATTGGATGCATTTCAGCTTGGACTTTACCGGAATGCGATTTCGCGACTTTGCACGTTACGCAGCTATCTACGAATTTCCTGACGTACTGAGACATGCCTGGAAACCAATAATAATCGAAAAGCTTTTCAGTCGTCTTTTCAGTACCGAGGTGAACGATAGAGTCGTGAAAATTATTGACTACCGACCACCGGAGAGCGCGAGGTAAATACGGTAAGCATTTAGACCTACCGTTGCGTTGGATTTTACGGTGGAGGACGCCTGAACGTATTACATAAGTCTTGGCTAGTTGCTCCTCAACTTGATTTTCCTCTAAGTCGGTTATGATTTTGGAAATCTCTACGTCACGCTGTTGTTCAGCTTGAAGCCAGTTGGTTGAGAGTTCAGTAATGTCTATACGTTTAGGGCTTACACGGGGCTCTACTGATTTTGAATCAAGCGGTAGAGGGTTTCGCGAAAAGAAATCTACATGCGACATACGTTTCCCCTCTCTGTACGTTACGTCAAAGTCGAAAGACTGCAGAAAAGCCCACCACCTATGTGCCCGGTTAGTCAGTTCCTGCTTTGTTTGGGAAGATTTCAGTGAGTTACAGTCCGTAACGACGGTAAACTTCCTGCCGTGGAGATACTGCCTAAAATGTTTGATAGAGTTCACAACCGCGAGAGTTTCGAGCTCGTACGAATGATATTTGCTCTCGGCTGGAGACGTTCTCTTACTAAAGTAAGCAACCACACAACGCTTGCCTTCAGCCTTGACTTGAAACAAGATTCCTCCATAACCTAAACTACTCGCGTCTGTGTGTAGCTCTACCGGCAGCTCTGGGTCATAGATCGTCAATACGGGATCACTTGTCAAGGTGGAAATTACTTCCTGACGAATATTTTCGTGTGCCGGTTTCCACGTCAATTCGCCTTTCAGAGAAGTCAGTCGGTACAAGGGGGTCATCGTTCTAGAGAAATCTTGCACAAATTGGCGAAAATATGAAGCTAGTCCTATAAACTGCCTTAGTTGGGTCACCGTTTCTGGTGGTGGTAGAGCCGTTAAGGCCTCTACTTTTTTCCGATTGGGTCTGATCTGGCCAGACTCTACCTCAAATCCCAAGAACACTACCTTCGTCTTGAGGAAGGAGCATTTTTGAAGGTTCAAAGAGAAGCCAGCTTTAGTCAAAACTTCTAGTACAGTGTGAAGTCTCTGTAGACCTGACTCTACATCGGGAGAGACGATCAGAACATCGTCAACATAGACTATTACGTAATCGTGTGCTAAGTCACCTAGAGCATTCATAATGGATCTCTGAAATACGGAAATAGCATTTTTCAGCCCAAAAGGCATAGTCAGAAATTCATACTGTCCCTCGGCAGTTATAAAGGCAGTGCTCTCTATTGATTCCTCGCTTACGGGGATTAAATGGAAGCCGCTAGCGCAGTCTAATTTCGAAAAATAATTGGCACCATGGAGACGCGCGATTTGATCGGAGATAAGCGGAAGCGGGTAACGGTCGGAGACAGTGTTACTGTTAAGCTCACGGTAGTCTATACACAAACGGTCCGACCCATCTTGCTTTTTTACTAGCAGAGCTGGACTTGCGAATGGAGAGCAGCTAGGTCTGATAATATTAGCTTCTAGCAGTTCTTTGACACGGTTGCGCACAACGGTACGTTCATCTGCAGACATCCTATAAGGTCGCCGCTGCACCGTGCGATTCGGATCAACTAACTTAATTTTAAGCTCGCCTGTGTTTACTCCCGTCGTAGGCAAACCCGTAATAAAATATTCAGAAAACTGGTTAAGCGTTTGCAAAAGCCTAGACTTATCATTGCCAGCTACATCCGTCGTGATAGCAGTTAAATCCGGTTGAAGTGCGTTATCACTATTATGACTCACTGAATTTACGCAAATGAGTTTAGTTAGCGAAAGCTCCGTTGCCGTCATATTTACAGCGAAACCCCGATTCAAAATCTCTCGACCTAACATGACGTCACTTTGCAAATAATTATCGGGTAAAACATGCAACAAAATTTCGAGAGGGTGATCGTTAATCACAACACAACATAAAATCTGTTCTGTACTGAATACTCGTGTTTGACCTATACCAGTCATAGTAACTACATTATTAACTCGTTTACCACAAAACTTGGATGAAAAACTTTCTTTTACTAACGAGCATTCAGCACCAGAATCGTAAGTAAAGCGTATCAATTCACCTTTGTGTTGTAACGTGCCCGACGGTGGTTGGACAACGCAGGCATCGACACGCCGCTCAGTCCGCACCCCGCCTCTGTCAGCTAGCCCGCCGCCGGCGCCGCCGCTCGTGCACCGGGCAGCTATGTGACCCGGCTTGCCACATTTGAAGCACACCAACGGCTTCGCTGCCGCCGGCTGCTGTGCTGCTTGACTCGACGACGATGTAGGCGTTGGAAGTTTTCCTCTCGTATCCATCGGCTTGCTTCTACACTCACTTCGTTTGTGACCCGTTTTTCCACAGTTAAAACATTTAATTGAGGTTATCCTTGCTCGCTTGATATCGACTACGTTTGACGATTCACCGGCGGTGTTTATTTTACGCTTCAAATGTGAAAAAGCGTTCAATTCTTGTTGTAATTTGTCCCTCGATGTTATGTTTGTGGTGAACGCCATACGCTGAAGTCGTGAGTCAAACTGTGAAATGTGAGCGAGTACTGTTGCTACGGCGATTTCTTCTTTGTTTACATCTTTCCAGCGGTTAGTCAGCAAACTGATTAAGCGACTTGCGAATGCGGGTAGTGTTTCTTTTTCGTTCGGTTTTTCGCCGTTCATTTTTATAAGGGTACCCGCCAATGTCTCGGTCGAAATAAATCGTGTTGTAAAAAGTACCTTAAATTCGTTCCACGTCATTCCTTCGTAGGAAATTTGAGATAGCCATGTTGATGCTTCACCTTTTAGCGCCTTGCTGACCGCCAGAACAAGTCGACCGCCGCTTGGTGGATTTTCGGAAAAACACAAATCTGCTGTCGCGCACCACGCTCTCGCGTCGGTACCTTGTTTTTCTGGATCGAATGTTGGCAGTTCCTCACGGTAGGTTGGTTTCGATGTTTGCAGCGCTTCAATCAATGTTCGCATGTTCTTGTTTTGTTGTTCGAACATGGCACGCCAGATGTTTGTATCCTTGTCCTGATCCAACACTGATCCCAGTTCTGATGACGGGGGAGGGTCCTCGCCATCATCATTGGCACTCATGATCTTTAGTTGTGGGCGTCAGTGGGTAGTGTCGGATGAAGAAAGAGACTTGTTCACTTAACAGAATTTAATTAACTTAGCTACACAGAGATATGCACAGCAGAAAGGTAGGCACGTATAACTTGGTACGTATCGTAGGATGCGAGATGGTTTAGCGACGACCGCACGCGCTGCCCGCCAGGCAAAAGTGAGTACTTCCTCGGTGGCGCGCGCGTCGCCAACTCCATCCAGCACCACCAGGTGGCGCTGGCATACCGGATACGACTCGATTGCGACATATATTAAGAGAAGATATATCATTTCTCGCTCGTTTGTATGGAGTTTCCGGGGTGTGACAGGGCTGTGGTGGTACGGAAGTCTCCCAGGCGCCGCTAGTCTCCGAGTCCGACTCACACTTGTGTACGGGGCTGTGGTGGTACGGAAGTCTCCCAGGCGCCGCTAGTCTCCGAGTCCGACTCACACTTGTGTACGGGGCTGTGGTGGTACGGAAGTCTCCCAGGCGCCGCTAGTCTCCGAGTCCGACTCACACTTGTGTACGGGGATGTGGTGGTACGGAAGTCTCCCAGGCGCCGCTAGTCTCCGAGTCCGACTCACACTTGTGTACGGGGCTGTGGTGGTACGGAAGTCTCCCAGGCGCCGCTAGTCTCCGAGTCCGACTCACACTTGTGTACGGGGGTGTGGTGGTACGGAAGTCTCCCAGGTGCCGCTAGTCTCCGAGTCCGACTCACACTTGTGTACGGGGGTGTGGTGGTACGGAAGTCTCCCAGGCGCCGCTAGTCTCCGAGTCCGACTCACACGTGTCTACGGGGGTGTGGTGGTACGGAAGTCTCCCAGGCGCCGCTAGTCTCCGAGTCCGACTCACACTTGTGTACGGGGGTGTGGTGGTACGGAAGTCTCCCAGGCGCCGCTAGTCTCCGAGTCCGACTCACACTTGTGTACGGGGGTGTGGTGGTACGGAAGTCTCCCAGGCGCCGCTAGTCTCCGAGTCCGACTCACACTTGTGTACGGGGGTGTGGTGGTACGGAAGTCTCCCAGGCGCCGCTAGTCTCCGAGTCCGACTTACACTTGTGTACGGGGGTGTGGTGGTACGGAAGTCTCCCAGGCGCCGCTAGTCTCCGAGTCCGACTTACACTTGTGTACGGGGGTGTGGTGGTACGGAAGTCTCCCAGGCGCCGCTAGTCTCCGAGTCCGACTCACACTTGTGTACGGGGCTGTGGTGGTACGGAAGTCTCCCAGGCGCCGCTAGTCTCCGAGTCCGACTCACACTTGTGTACGGGGGTGTGGTGGTACGGAAGTCTCCCAGGCGCCGCTAGTCTCCGAGTCCGACTCACACTTGTGTACGGGGCTGTGGTGGTACGGAAGTCTCCCAGGCGCCGCTAGTCTCCGAGTCCGACTCACACTTGTGTACGGGGGTGTGGTGGTACGGAAGTCTCCCAGGCGCCGCTAGTCTCCGAGTCCGACTCACACTTGTGTACGGGGGTGTGGTGGTACGGAAGTCTCCCAGGCGCCGCTAGTCTCCGAGTCCGACTCACACTTGTGTACGGGGCTGTGGTGGTACGGAAGTCTCCCAGGCGCCGCTAGTCTCCGAGTCCGACTCACACTTGTGTACGGGGGTGTGGTGGTACGGAAGTCTCCCAGGCGCCGCTAGTCTCCGAGTCCGACTCACACTTGTGTACGGGGCTGTGGTGGTACGGAAGTCTCCCAGGCGCCGCTAGTCTCCGAGTCCGACTCACACTTGTGTACGGGGGTGTGGTGGTACGGAAGTCTCCCAGGCGCCGCTAGTCTCCGAGTCCGACTCACACTTTTGTACGGGGCTGTGGTGGTACGGAAGTCTCCCAGGCGCCGCTAGTCTCCGAGTCCGACTCACACTTGTGTACGGGGCTGTGGTGGTACGGAAGTCTCCCAGGCGCCGCTAGTCTCCGAGTCCGACTCACACTTGTGTACGGGGGTGTGGTGGTACGGAAGTCTCCCAGGCGCCGCTAGTCTCCGAGTCCGACTCACACTTGTGTACGGGGGTGTGGTGGTACGGAAGTCTCCCAGGCGCCGCTAGTCTCCGAGTCCAACTCACACTTGGCCGTTTTTTTGGGTTCGTTGGGAAAAGTTGTTTAGTTTCCTGAGTGGCGCCCCCACTAGCGAACTAGCCACCTGCACACGCACCGCCCGCGCCCGCACGCCCGCACGCCCGCACGCCCCGCGCCCTACGTGGATGACAAATGGCGCGCCATTGCACACTCCATTCATTTCGT